>JAAEAF010004935.1:0-74658 GCA_011037195.1 Triatoma infestans
AAACTGCTGTGCAAAAATATTAATAAAATTGAATTACATCTAGATAATAATTTGTTTTTTATGTTTTCTATTACTTGGTTTCATTATACAGAAGCATAATACAGACAATCCAAAGGTTAAAAGTATTGAAGATTGCTTTATTCTAATCCTTAAACAAAACAACATATCACTTCTAATAAGCCAGTATGCAACTTACCTTTGTTACGTTTAAATTTGTGCTTCTAATTTTTTTGTCCAACTTTTTTTCTTCTAATTTAATTAAAATGCTTTTTCTTTAAATAATGAACCGCGACACCTACTTAACTGAGAATGACTGTGTCAGAATCGTGACATTTAACGGAAACTGGAATGAGTCAGGTGGAATTGCACAGCGGCTTGGAATAAATCAATCCACAAGTCTCTAGAGTTCTCCGTCGATACAGAAAGACTGGAAGCTTCAGTAGAAAACCTGGACAAGGCAGGCCAAGAAGTACTACAGCTCGAGATGACAGATTTATTCGGCTCACAGAAAATCAGCTACGTGGACTAATTGACGAATTTAGAGATGTCCAAATCTCGAGTTCGACACTGAGAAGACGTCTTAGGGAACATGACTTATCGTCCAGTAGACCTGCTACAAGCCCTCTTCTTACCACAGCTCATAAAGTTTCCAGGCTGGCGTTTCCTCGACTACATGTGAATGGACAGAAGATCACTGGAGGCGAATTTCTCTTTGGCGACGAGTTCAGATTTGCTCTCCACTCGCCAGACGGAAGGGAAAGAGTGTGGAGAAGGAGAGGAGAGAGGTACACAACTTGTACAGATTAGTTGTGGAGGCGGCTCAATAATAGTCGGGGGTGGGATTAACATAGAGGCCCGGACGGAACTTCATAGGAGACCTGGTGGTGCTCTGACTGCTCACAGGTATGTGACAAAGATTATAGACGACCATGTAGTCTCTTTTGCTCCATTTGTCGGGGAAAAAATTTCATTTTTTTTACAAGATAATGAAGACCTCACACAGCCAGTATTGTCCGACAATACTTACAGAAGGTTGGGACCACATTGTTGGAGATCCCACCGAGAAGCCCAGATCTGAATCCCGTTGACGTGATAGGAAGAAGACGACTGAGAAGTCGACAAAACCTCCCAAACACTCTGGATGAGCTCGAAATTGCAGTCAGAGAGGAGTGGGAGAATATTGAACAACGTATCATAGTAAACATAATTATTTCTATGCCTGAGAGACTCCAAGAGGTCATCCGTTCAAGAGGAGGGGTTACAAGATATTGTTAAGAGAATATCAACTTCATTTAACTGTTTTATAATTTTTTATTTTCAATTTTTTTGTTATCAATAAAGAGGTAATTTTGTAATTTTATTTTTTTTATTTTTTATTTTTCCTCTTCCAAATAACTCTAGTATATTTAGTTTCTTTCATATAAAATTCTTTGTAGTCTAATCAAATTATAAAAGCAAAAAAAGAGAGCAAGGGATTAATTTTTATTGAAATTTTGAAAATATCGGAGTGATGCAATATTTTTGCAGAGCAGTTTTTTATATTAATATACATTGTAAGCATTGATAGAATTCCATAATTGAAGAAAATCGGAAAACCAAAAGTATGACTTCTGGTTATATAATAGGTTTTTGATATTTTTTCGAAAACGTCTACGATTGCTATAACTTCTATTTAAATCCCAGTAAAACAGATTTTAGGAAGTTCTACGGAATTTGTGGCGTTACATTTCAATGATTTGAGTTCTTTCAATGTTATTAACTCTGTTTTTTGGACTTCATTGAAATGATTCCTTGAGCGCCAAGAGTCTTAGCAGCAGTATAACCAGCATGTCTATATTTATTTTATAGCTCTTAAAAAAGTGTTCAAGTTAAAAGAAAATTTATCAATATTATATTGTTTCACACAGGAAAACGTGTGATTATTTACCATAATTTTTCCTTGTCAAGAAATGTTCACCTTATAATGTTGCTTTAATAATCTACAACAGTGTAGTGGAATCAGTTATCGGATTCCAGAGGTATGAAGTCAGATGTCTTGAAGAGGGATTTATTAGGCGGAAGTTAGTTTAGAGATTTTAGACAGTTATTACTTGAAATACTAAACACTGAATTTACAAAAATAGACTATATTTTTACAATAATTTGAATGAGCGAGATGGTAACCACAATTAATATGAAATGATAGAAATAAATAAATAATTTAAAGAGATAAACAACAACTATTTAAAATGATTAAAATAAATAAAACTAATATGCACAACTATGAAAGGTTTGATAGAATAATTATAAGTTTAACCTTGTATAGGGACGCGTTCACGGAACTCAAATATAACTGCTGCTATAATGATGTTGTAATGATATTACTGATGTAATGATAATACTGATCCCCTCCTCCAGTTTATATAAGTTTAGGAAGTTTATATTAGTATTACTCACACACTGTCAGGTGTGTAATAGTACTCACACTAAGACATCTCTCGTAGTGTGCGACCTTGGCCAGGTCGGTGTCCAGTGTGATTTAGGTCAGCGGCCAGCTTTGGCGACAGATGGCCGCCCATCGGTGATTTTCAAAGACTGGTAGCCTTGAATCGGCCAGGTGGCTTCTGTTCAATAATGATCCTTGTTTAAAAGGATTTTATCGGTGCTTGTCTTTGATACTGATGTATTGACCCTTGTATTGAAAAGGCTTTTTGTTCGGCGCGGCCCTTGTCTTGAAGACAGCGGCCCGCTGGGCCACTAGTTATAAATTATCCTTTCTTCACGTTATCTTTTGTGTAAATAGCGGCTGGCTGGAGCCACTTTGACATTGCTATGACATTGATATGTCATTACAACAGCAATGCATTGATAACGTTGTAACTGACTACTGATGTGAAACTACTTTTCTTTATTGTTGTAATTAATACAATAATTTTCCTCAATTGTAAAATTTTTGATAACCGTTAGTTGTTCTTGTCCTCAAGCGTTGGTGAATAATGCACTCGCCTTTGGTCCGAGAGTTCGGGCTTCAATTCCTGTGACTGCAAAGTTGGTGTTGAGCGAGCATTTTGAGAAAAAGTAGGAAGCTACAGTTAGTTGGTAGGGCACCTAGGAAGCGTAGATCGGAACTAAACTGCGAGGGCCTCGGCCCTTCAAGGACTGTTGCGTCATTAGGTTTAGGTTTTCTTGTCTTTTTTATTTTTATTTTGTTTATTTAGAAATTTACAATCTGCATTTTATATATATACAATGAGTAAATAGGATGTTGAATAATGAAACTGTAGGCTGTGAGAAGAGAAGGCAGGAAGGAGAGAAACTACCCAGCGGTAGCATTTTCTACGGGATATCAGTAGCACTGATCAGTCCCGAAGGAAATCTCGGGGCCACTGGCGATTCAAACGGCGAGGTGGATTGTCAGGGATGGTAGTGGAGGCTAGAGATTGTACAATGATTAGAGCAAAAGGAGAGAGTAGTATGCAGTTTATGATATTTTGTCTTGGCAAGTTGTTGTACGAAAGGGATGTTGAGGTCATTATGTAGCGTAAGGTTTGAGACGTAGAAAAGAGCATTAGCTGTCTGTCGGGGTAGCTTAGATTGGAATGTCTGAATGGTACGTAAGTTTGTAGGTTTAGCTGAATCCCATAGTTCAAGTCCGTAAGTCCTAATTGGTTTGATTATAGAAATATAAATCAGTCTTTTGAGTTCTGTAGGTAGTTTGGATCGTCTTCCAATAAGTCTGTAAAGAAGTTTGGCCCTTTTAGTCAATGCTTGTCTTTTAAGTCTTGTGTGCGGGAGGTTTTCTAGTCCTTTATAATTCCAGATGGTGGTGGGGGAATAGGGATGTTGTGATACGGGCTGAATCTATTAGTTCTCAGCTCACCACATGGCGGTTAATTGAATGTGGAATGTACATTAGAATCCAGAAGGGTTATCTCTGTTAATCCTCAAAACATGAATCCAAGCACACAGATTCCTCAGAAAATTTTTTCGGAATGAAAGTGATAGGCTTATTGTGTTCTGTTGGCATTCCAAGCTTAAAATAAAGTAAACTTTGGAATTCTCCTTTACAAGAAAATTCTGAGGAACTCAGAATTCTATTTTATAGAGATGAATTTCTAGTTAATTGACTTCTTCTTTTTCCCAAACTTGGAATATTATCATTCTGTGCGTTTAATGAATCTTCATGTTATATAGATGGTAAAATCCGTAAGTTATATTGTAAACTTAGTTAAATTAAATTGTAATTGTACACTTAGGGAAGTGCTTTAACATTCCTGTCTCTCCCGCTAGAACCAAAAGTCTACTTTCCAGGAAAAAAAGGTTTAAAATAAAAGTTAAATATCTACACGTGTCATTAGGATGCGAAAATAGTTGGAAGTATTTTCGACAGAATCGTGACAAACTAAAAAAAAACCTTTTTAGTTAAATTTTCACTTATGATTGACATTGTGATACATAATCGGAATATCAAGTCTGCACTTCCTAAGAATTTTAAATTTGGGGATAATTAGTTCCCATATCTCTATGGGGAAAACTGTTTACTTGTTTCAATATAATGCAGAACCTTTTTTGTATTTTGAAAAGATTTGCAATTTAGCCTAATTTTTTACTTTCTCTTAAGAGGAATAATTGAGGCATTGCGTAGCTTTTCTAACTTGAATTTATTATGAGAAATTCATATTTTGGGACAACTGAATACATTATGATGAAAGTAGTCTTTAAAAACTGGTGTATGTGTATTTGTGTGCGTCAGTATGTGAACAGCATAGTCAAAAGCGAGAAATTGCAGAAAGTTCATACTTGACTTGGTTTGGGTATCATCACCAAAGGATCTGAAAGGAACTTATCTGCCAAAATTCCTCGACCGGAAGTACCATTTTATTGTATAGATTTTTTCAATTTTCTCGAAAAAGGACTCCAGTGATATTATTTAATCTCAATAAATCAACTAGACATAAAGAGCTAGTAAGAGGAAGTATTGTAATCGTGTCAAATTTTCGAGTCAAAGTGGTTTTTAGCAAATTGTGTGTGTGTGTGTGCATGTGAACAGCATAGCTCAAAAACGAAAAACCGAAGAAAGCTGAAACTTGATATTCCGTTTAGGTATCACCATGCGATCTGACTGTGCGTTATCTGTCAAAATTCCTCAGCCGGAAGTACCACTTTACAAGTTGGTTTTTTAATTTTTTGCGATTTCTCAAAAATGGCTTCAACGATTTTCTTTAAACTTGATACATCAACTACATATACAAGGAGCTACAACTTTTATTTAAGGGCACTTTTGGGGGAGGGGCGGGGTTAGGTAAGCCATTTTTGAGTGCTATTTCAGTTATTACACAATTCGGTCATTAAATAATGTTAATTAGAACTAAATATGTTGTTGAAATTCCGAGTTTGAGAAAAATCGGATAACCGGAAGTGCTTTTGATTTAACACTTTACTAAATGATTTTTTCACTTTTTCGCGATTTTCTCAAAAATGGCCCCAACGATTTTCTTGAAAGTACACATATAAAGTAAACATTTAAAGATTTACAACTTTTATATGAAACATTTCTCTGGAAAAATTCATTTAAGGGCACTTTTAGTAGAGGGGTAGGGTTACAGCTTCCTCTAAAGTGGTATCATACTTGATTATACAAATTCTATCATCCAAAGAAAATTAATTAGAAATAAATAGATGGCCAAAATTCCGAGTATCAAGGAAATTAATAAACCGGAAGTACGCTTTTACTGAACAGTTTTTTTTTTCCAGTTTTCGACGAATTTCATTAAATTTGGTATACAAACTATAAAATTTGTCAAATTATAATTTTGAGAACTGGAGTATGAGAAAGTTGTGTGAGTATTTCACACCAGATTTTTTTTATGTTGAGAAAATGTTAGAGGATAATCGGTTCACCGGAAGTGCGGTTTTACTGACCAATTTTCTATTCAATCATTTCATTCTTTTACTGGGCTACAAACTCAAAATGGATTTTATTTAATTAGTACTATTACCTGTGATTAGAGAGAACTATCACTTTCGTTTCTAACTTTTTAAAGAAATTTGGTGGTGAGATGGGGACGTATGAATAAAATCTAGCAAATGCTTTTACTACCTCTTTTTTAAGTATGTTCTGGAACAAGTATGCATAAAATAATCTAGCACTTACTTAACTTACCAGTATTTACTTACTAGCAGGCATTTTCTTAATTTTCCAGCAAATGTTGAATTATACATTAATAAAACCAAGCATGTGCTAGTAAAGTGTAAGCATTTGCTTAAAATTTACCAAGCCAAGTCTCAGTAGTTTGAAGTTTGTTCTGTGACGAGTCTGTGTTGCCTTCTATTTGATTTAATGGCGCAAATTGTGAATATCCGATGCCGGAAACTCTATAAACCTAGACGGCATTGTAACGTACGTGCATATAAACATTTGTACAGATTTAATGAAGAAAATGTTGAATTAATTTCGAACACTTTCTTGGACGAAAGTGACGAGACACGTGGTAGTGCGTTATCATCAAAGGAACGAATGCAGATATTTCTTCGCTTTGTTGGTTATCCGGGTTTCCAAGTTGGGATAGGAGAAGATGCGGGAGTGCATCAAAGTACTGTAAGTAGAACCATTGATTTCGTCAGTCAGAAAATTTTTCAAAAACACATCAGTGGATAAAATTTCCGTCACGGCCACAAGAAATCACAATAGCTAAAGACGAATGGCAGCAACGTTTTAACTTTCCTTGTGTGATCGGTGCTCTTGACTGTACAGATGTACCAATTTTGAAGCCTCGTCTACACGGCGATGAATATATAAACAGAAAAAATTTCGCCTCTATAAATGTACAAGCAACCTGTAATTCAAACGAATTTTTTAGAAGTGTTGATGCTAGCTGGCCTGGTTCTGTACATGACAGTCGCATATTTAAAAATTCACGTGTGAATGAAAGATTGTGAGAACACGCGGGAGCCGTAATACTGTTGGGTGATTCAGGCTACGGGCATATACCTTGGCTGTTAACTCCCTACAGAAGCCCTCAAAATCTGGAAGAAGAAAATTACAACCGTGTGCATGCTCAAAATAGAGTAATTATTGAAAGATGTTTCGGTCAGCTGAAAAGACGTTTCCATCTGCTAGCTAACACAGTAAGAATCTCGTTAGAGAAAATTTCACGCATTATTGTCTGTTGCTTTGTACTGCATAACATCGCTAAGAGATGAGGACAATTTTGATAATGCTTATACGGAAAATGGCGATGAAGGTGCTGGTGGTGGGGATGAACAAGAATATGGCTATGATGACATGAGAAGACGTGGTGCACAGAGAAGAAATGAAATCGCTAATATTTCTTTTCAACGCGTAGCCATAAATGATCCCTGATAGTAAAATACATGACTTCAATTTAACAGATATTAATAAGTTTAAGCCAATATTTGTATTTTTCATGTAAATTGTACATTACAATATATCTGACATAGTAGAGCCTGAATATGCACTTCACAAGACCAAAACAAACTGTAAACACTAAAACACAACGGTTTCAGATAAACCTAACCTCTTACCGGCAACCAGCATGCATTGCGAGACCAACAAATGCTAGTTAGGATATTCTAAGAAGTCAGCATATGCTGGAAAAACTTTTAGCACGTTCTAGTAAGTACAAGCAAAAGGTTATTCATATCAATTTAAGCAAATGCTATTACTTGCTAGTATTTGCTGATATCATTTGCTTGTACTTATAGTATGTTCTATATTTTTATGCATACGTCCCATAGTCATATGTATGCTTTGCTCAAAGAAAAGTCTTGGTATTAAATTAATTTCAGATTCTCCTATTGATACAAATTAACTTTTAATATAATTATAACTGTGGAGAAAATTTATGAATCAAAACTATGTAAATTGCAGTAAGAGAAAGTCGTGTGAGTGTTTCACACCAGTATTTTTTTTTTGTATAATGTTTGAGTGGGGAGGGGGTCGTAAATTGAAATTTACTATCATCTATTGTCCATTCCTTTTTTACTATATCGTATATTTTTATTTTATTTCTACTAATGAAATTATTAATATATCGTAGCGGTTCCGTTCTTATTATAGCTATAATTGATTTCGCGCTTCAGTGTTGTCGTACATGTGCATACGCAAACGTTTTTGCGATTTTCTACTTATTTGCCGAACAGCTGATGCCACCATCTTCACCCATACCGCAGTCATATTGTGGACTGTTTCCACACTATTTATCACTTTCGTTACCTTACTTTAAGTAAGGGTAACCTCTATAAGGATGAGGTTATATGAGATTATGATTAAACCTGATTCCGTATAAACCTTGAAAAAGAAAATCTCAGAAATCCAAAAGTTATATTTTATTTACTTAGTACGAGGATTGGTGATAGCGTTTATAGGATATTGCAACCGAGGTATTACAGACTGTTCAGCATTGAAATACAAAACATATTTGGAATAATCTTGGATTAGGCAGAAAATGATAATGAGGTTCAAAGAATGTTAACCAACTGACCGAGTTCTCCAGCAATTATAAACAAACAACCACAATTGATAAAAAATAAGTTTCAGCCTCGCCTCCTGTCTACGCTGGGCTCCACTGGGCCTTTTGGAAGTGATCTTAATGTCCCCAAGCTTTGAAGACACTTCACCGAGAGGGTCCACCCGAGAGGAGCCTGGACAACCAGACCCTCCTGCCACCGCTCTCTCATCATTCCTTTCAACCGGGGCGGACTGATTGCCCCCGTAGTTTGTACCATAGCTGGTCGCGTACCTTCCCTAGACCATAGGGAATCCCCACCTGCTGAAGTTAGAGAGCTGAGCGAGTCTTTTTTCTCGCTTCCTTTTTCTAATTTTTTAGTGTTTCTTCTCATGTCGGTCCCACGAGTAGTGAGGAGCTAAGAGGTCGCCTGTGGCAGAGCCTCATACCACAGGAAGGCTACATTACAATGGGGTGTCGCCCGGTTCCCCAAGGTGACCGCTACCGCACAAATGTTTATACACCCCGTACGCATCCAGCCTCGACGCGCATCACTTCTCAGCTTGGTTGGGGATACCTATAAAAGGACATGATAGGATACTAAGGATAGGAGGGGGAAAGTAGGAGACCGGAGAGGGTTTACTCCGGTCCATCATATCCCCGTTCGCCACCTCCCAAGGGAGTGCCCGGACCACACCGTGTGGAAGTGGGGTTGACTTAGGGAGTTAAAGCGGTCAGACGCACAATGCACTCTGTGGTCCTATCAGACCTGGAAAGAGTTCTAAGGCAACGTAAGTCATCAGGGAAGAATCTAACAGGATTCCGCCGAATTCAGAAGCTATTGGTGGGGAAAAAGTTTGTTTAGTTTGTGGGGCGAGTGAAATATGAGTTAATGAAGCAGACAAAACAAATGCTATAAAAAACATATTTGGTATAATCTTGGATGAAGCAGAAAATAATAAGGAGGTTCAAAGAATGTTAATCAACTGACCGAGTTCTTCAGCAATTATATAAATAACACAACCACAGTTGACAAAAATCAAAACGTTTCAGCAATAATCACTTGTGAAACAGAGTCCTAGATGAATATTAAGCAAAGAACAATGAGAAATATAAGGGCGAGCCAGCTCTTTTATCAGCTGATTTGTTTACATATCTTTCTTAGGAACAACTCAAACGTTCCCTCCAAAAAAAAGTTTTAATATATTAGTTTGTTGTCCCATAGATTGATTTGTCTCACTTGTATATCTCCATTGGTTTTTTTAATATTATTTAATGCAATATTAATTTAACGGGATTATAATTAAATATGTATTTTTTTTTTAATTTTTCTGCCACAGATTAACCATTTATGATTAATTATGATAACCGTTATGGGTGGTTCCGTAGAACTGGATAGCATAAGAGATATTTTCCGTGATACCCTGCTTCCTTTTGTAGTCTACGCCCAGTTTCGGGCATTCTCCCATCATCAAGGATGTTTTGTCAAAACAGTGTAATAACACAGACATACCCAGAGCAAATTCAGTTTATACACTCATCGTGTAAACAAGGGAGTGTTTATCTATACAATCTTTAACAGCACATATTATGTGTAATGCTTCCTCTTTTTTTTCCCTGAATAGCTACGGATTTTAGGAAATTCTAAGACGTTTAGTTGATCATGGTTAATCAGAAAACCCTGCCTGAGCTCCTGGATTCTAAAAACTAGCAACCAATGATTACCAATCTATTTTTAGATTTTATAGGTCACATAAACGTTTAATGAATATGCGAAGAAATAAAAAAAAATGTGTATTTTCGAAATGTGATATTACAGTAAAGTTTTATTAACAATAAGATTAAACTATTTTATTAATTTTCGTGTTGTTTTTTTAAATAGATTTTACAATCATAATATATATGCAATATAAGAAGAGATTGCGTAGACGCACGTAGATGGTTAGCCAAATAATTTGTTTAGACAAAGAATCAAAGCTTCAACATAAACTCTTTATCTAACATGCATAGTTATTGAGAATGAATTAAGAATGCTGAACATTAAGAAGATTCTCTGTTCAAAATCTCTCCTTCTTCTCTAGAAACTAAACAGTATATTCTTGGACCATTGTAACAAAAAAAAAATATATATATACATAAAGTTCTATTTTTTGTTCCTTTGTTAAGTTAATCACTGTTGTTGAGATTCCTTTATAGATGCCTGTCACCTCCAAAAGGTCCAGTGTACTTGATGCTTTATTGAAAAATACTTCAACGGCTCTTCAATTTCCTCTCTTGAACTCCCCTTTTTTTCTTTTGGATGGGGGAAGGTTCTTTAAAGTTAATTTTTATCTTCCATTTTGTTTATGTACATTTTATTGATTATACCTTAAATTTTTAACTCTTTTCCATTTCTCCTTTGAATAATAATATTGTAATGAATGTTGATGTGTTGGTACCAGTTTGATGTTTTAGTATTATTAAACAAATTTGTATATACAATATATAAATATGAATATAAATATGTATGTATGAATATAAATGTAGTTTCAAGGGTTTTATAATTAATAACTAAATGTTATGACTACCGCACTATAATTAGAATATATACACTTATAATTCTAAGCACTTGACTTAATTAATAGATTTAGAGATGAAGAGAGAAAACTAAATGAGAGATAGGCAAATTAACAGTATGTAGACTGGATGTTTGTTGTTGGCTGGTAGGTGTGTTTGCTCTTGAAGATTGTGATAGTATGGGGCGTTCACTGTCCTTTTTTTCCCTTCAATATAGACACCTGTGGTATTTAAAGTGCGAGGAGAGCTGCTATATTTAAATAAATATGCCTTCAATCAAGCGGCACTATGTTCGTTATGTAACAGAAAGGAGGTGGAGGCTGTTTATCACTTCGTGGCTATTTGCCCCATCTTGGCTGAGTTCCGTGTCCAATATTTGAAAAAGGTTGAATTGAGTTTTGACGAGTTTGTCTCGCATCTGAATGGCAAAGACTGGCCAAATTTAATAAATTTTTGTATGAACGCATGGAAATTTAGGTACTTTTGTGTCCAACAGTTTAACTACTAATGTAAAAGTTACCCCTAGTTGTTATTGTGTTTAAAAAGAAAAATAATTCAATAAATAAAAATTAATTCCTTTTTTTTATTATATCAAATAATATTTGGATATTTGCACATTAATTTATTTTTTTGCAAAGATAAATACATTAATTTGACAACCCCTCAGACGTTCACTGACCATGAGTGTTTCGATAATAATATTTGTTCCAAAATAATATGTAAAAATTATCTGAATAAAGACTGTTATTATTATTTTTTTTTTTAATCCCTCGCGGCCCGCAGGCAAGGGAGGAACCTGTTTTCATTATTATTTGGTATTACGGTTCTTACTGGAACCGGACAATTGTCCTATGATAAAGACAACAGAAAAAGAAAAATATGTCCGTGCTAGTCTCTGGCGTCTTCCCTTAGCACTTCCCTTACAATGCGGCAGGCTTTGGAGTACCACAGCCTGCTGCATCTCGTATATGATGGTCCTCCTGATACCCATCATGCAGAGGTTCTCCCCCAGCGACCGCGGCACAAGTCCCGTGGCTGAAATAATCAACGGGACTATCTCCACCCCTGAGACTCCTCTCCATACAGCAGATATTTCTGCCGCCAGTGGCCTGTATTTAGCCAATTTCGTGGTATACGCGCGGGCTATGTTGGCGTCATCCGGGACAGATACATCAATCAGCCACACCCTGCCTGTTATTTTGTTATGCCAGATCACATCCGGCCGGGTGTTGGCGACGGCATGGTCCGTCAGTACCTCTCTGTCCCAGTACAAGAGACACCGCGCGTCTTCCAGCACTTCATACTTGTAGTATGGGGGGGCATCTTGAATCAAACCGAGTTTCTGCGCCAACTCTCTGTGTAGGATCCTGGCCACACTGTTGTGCCTTTGGAGATATCTCTTTGTGCCAGCAAGGGGCACGCCGCTAGCAGGTGGTGAATTGTCTCCGGCGCAGCCCGGCATAGTCTGCACCTGACGTCGGCGACACCGCTATCGTTCATGATGCGGTTCCTGTAGTACCTGGTGGGAACAACCTGGTCCTGTATCGCGATGAGGGCACCTTCCGTTTCCGGAAACAGCAGCCAACGCGTCAACCAGGCCACGGACGCCTCCTTGTCAATCAATTCTCCATCTAGTGCTGCCGGGTATTGTCCGTGTAACGCCTTTCTCCGCCAGGTCTCGCCCACGCTAGGTGGGGGCTCATTATCCACCTCCACCCTCGTAGGCTCAGCACTCAAATTCAGAGGGGTAAAACCCGTATCACCAGCAAGCATTGCATCTATCAGCCCTGATCCCCGCCGTGCCAAGAAATACTCCCGCATTCGGTTTACCTGGGCTACGTGCTGCGCGATTATATCCACAACACCCCTGCCGCCTTCCGCACGTGGGAGGATAACCCTCTCTACCGCTGCCCTGGGGTGGTGCTTGTTTTGCGCTGTCAGCGAAGTACGCACCATACGCTGCAATGCACTAAGTTCTGTGCTGGTCCATCTGATTATCCCAAATGTGTATGAGAGCACCGGGACACAGAAAGCGTTGATCGCGCGGGTCAAATTACCACTATGAAGCCCACTCCGCGCGACAGCCTGGAGACGTAGGCGAAACTTTGCAGTTACTTCCTGCTTAATCGTCGTGTGTAGGACTCCTTTACTTTGCTGTATGCCAAGGTATCTGTAGCTGTCACCCGACGCCAACGCCTCCATTTCAGTACCGTCCTCCATCACACATGGCGTGGGGTTTTATTATTATTATTATTATTATTATTATTACTACACTGATGAAGCCTATTTGATAAGTGCAAAACGTCGGTTTACAACAAACCATTGACGCGATCTTAACCCTAAGACCTAAGTGTTTTACATGACAGCGGCCGCGGAAGCCTGAAAGATTATATAAAAAGTAAATGGCCTTAATACTTTACGTGTATAAGAGAAATCACACATTATACTTAATAAATTTTTAGAACATAAGAAAGTATCTGAAAGGAATGACTCTAGTTATTACGGAAAAATTTATTATATCAAATAAAAGAGATCGTTTTAAACATTTGCAGTTAGTAATTCAGGTAATTTAAAAAAAAAAACTGTTGGAGCGGTTTTCCGAAAATGTCCCGGAAAACTCCCAAAACTTTTGAAGCTCCCTTTCAGTTATCCGTTTTTCTATTTCAAACATGGAATAGTAGCGATTCATTCCATGTACTTAGTTGTAGAAACGTACATCCATTTTAGCGAAAGGTTAAAGTTGAATCCCCCTCCGTAAAACTCCCCAAATATCAATTTATACAAATAAAAGTGATTGAATGTATAAATGCATGGTAAATGAACGAAAAAATCTTTAAACTATTTTCGAGAAAATAGCAAAAAAAACTAATGAAAACTATTCGGTAAATACCACTTCTGGGTGAAGTGATACAGTTTTCAAAACCATTGTATCCAAGAGCAACAGGTTCCATGATCTTAAGTAAAAAAAAATATTCCGTACCGGAGATCTCAAAACAAATATTTTCAGAAAATCTCAATTTCCACAAAAAGTGAAAGTGAAAAAAAAAATTATAATAATGTGTAATTAATGATTATAATGTAATAGTACGAGTATATGCATCTTTTTATAGTTAAAAAATAGTTTTTAATTTTGTGTTTAATATAAATTTATTCAACTAATGTTTTAGATTATTTTTAATAAAAACATAATTTTACAAATTTGAATTTATTAAACATTAAATAAAAAGTAATTGTTTAAAGAAAGAAAAAAAAAACATTAAGTAATGGCTGTATGGGCTAAGGCGGAAGAAGGATCGAGTGGCCGTGCCATCTGTGGTCAACAGTCACGATACGACTCGTCAGCAGCTTGCAACTGACAAACATACATATAATATGGACTACGGTGTATTACGAGACCCACCTGGCTTGCTAGATAAAAATCGATAATCAGATAATAATAGCAGGTATGGTAGGTATATAAAGTGGATTAAATATGAAAACATATGAATGAAAGATTAATAAACTAAGACATATATATAGAATGTGGTAGAATAATATGTTTTGGAAAGTGAATGTGGTAATATTTGTAATATAAACAAAACTCTGCAAAATGAATGATCCATTGCGAACAAGACAAATATTCTACAAATTTCCAAAAAGTTTACTGAAATTTCTTAGCAGTAAAAGCAAGTTAACAACATAAAAAAAATCTGGTGTGAAACACTCACACAACTTTCTCTTACTCCTATTCGCAAAATTATAATTGACGAAGGTTGTAGTTTGTGTACCTAAATATAACGAAATTCGTCGAAAACTGAAAAAAGTGTTCAGTAAAAGCGCACTTCCAGTTTTACAAATTTTCTTAAAACTTGGAATTTTGGCCATCTATTTATTTCTAATTATTATTGTTTGGATGATAAAATTGTATAATCAACTATGATACCACTTTAGAGGAAGCTGTAACCCCACCCTCCCTTAAAAGTGCCCTTAAATGAATTTTCTCAGAGAAATGTTTCAAACAAGTTTTAGCTGTTGTATGTGCAGTTGGTATACCAATTTGAAGAAGAGCGTGAGGCATTTTTTTGAGAAAATCGCAAAAACGGAAAAAAAAAAAACTTGTGGTACTTCCGGTTGAGGAATATTGACACATAACGCACCGTCAGATCCCATGGTGATAACTAAACGGAATATCAAGTTTTAACTTTCTACGATTTTTCGTTTTTGAGCTATGCTGTTCACATACATACAATACACACACACACACACAACACACAGACCATTTGCTAAAAACCACTTTTTTGGACTCAGGGGACCTCAAAACGGATATTTCCGGTGAAAACTCAATATCGAAAATTTGACACGATTACAATACTTCCTCTTACTATGAGTAAGAAAAAGTAAAAAGAAATCTGGTGTGATACACTCCACCCCTACACGACATTCTCTTACTCCTGTTAATACAATTATATATAAAATGACAAGTTTTCTTTAAACAACGTATTTTACAAATTTGTACTAACATACTAAATATGCAGGTAGTAGGGTGACAGATACCAATCTACTAACCCAGACAGGTAGAGAACTAGTTTACATTCTAGTCCAGAAGAGCTCGTCAATGATATTGAGCTCTAACTCCATATAACGTTTGCAATTTAATGCCACAAAGTTCCATACACATAACTAAAATCAACGTCTTTTTTTAGAAAAATGTTTCAATTAAAAAGTGATAAATTCATATCTGTACAGATTGGCATGCCAAGTTTTAAGGAAATCTTTATAGTATCCGAGAAAATTTCAAACAAAAAAAAAATTTAAAAAACCTATTTTCTAAATTCACACTTCCGGTTAACCGATTTTCTTCAAATTTGAAATTCTCAAAATGCTTCTAATGTATATTAATATTATGAAAGTAGTACAATTATCCATTGTAATGAAATGGTACTTCAGTGGAAAGCTTTACATAATTATTTTTCTCCCAAAATACACAAAAAAACATCAATTTTTCTAGGATAATGTTACAAATAAAACTAATATAAGTTGTTACGTATTCCTGGGGTTTAAGGGTAGTTTTTTTACAAAATGCAACGGAATACGTAACCTGGTCGATTAAAAAATCAATAGTGTGCTGATATCAATGAAGGGCAGTGACATTACTTGTAACTCTCGTCACCCAGCGCACTGTCGTACTAATTATTTAAAAATCTCGTCACCTTGAGCGCTGACGACACTTCTTATCGTTTTTTGCGAGACGACGCCACCAGTCGTCTCCTAGTAGCATACAAGTACTGTACATGTAGTTGAGATCACTGACGCTATTACCCCAGACAGCATTCTTTATTACTTATTATATTACAAAATCATTTGTGTTGAAGTTTATTCGTTGTGAGTTTGCACAGTTACATATCAATTTTATTATTCAAGTGTATTTCACACTTTCTTGTGGCGTATCTTTACTTCGCAGTACCATACTTCTCTTTTTACGCCGTACAGTTGCAGCCTCACGTTTTGTAATACTTCTAGCAGTCTGGTGATCATTTACTTTACAGTTTTAACATTCATTACGAGCCTATTCAGCAGTGGTGATTACAAGATTTACCAATTCAGATAGCGTCAATCTCTGGCGGATGCAAGTGGCTTATATTAACTTCATTCTACTATTTCTGAGTAAGATATTTATCCCATTTTTCCTCTCCTTTATATCTTTACTCATTATTTATTGTTATTATAAGCTGGCAGATGCCATTTATGCGATAATTGAAATCGCTCTGAAGGTAACCTATCATATTATTTTCTTCTTTATCAGTGCCTTCAGTCTCAGCTTAACATTTATTCTATTATTAACTGTTTCTCTATAATTCAAAGCTAAGTGACTCTTCACTGCCTGCTCAACTTATACATTCTGGGGAGACGTATTCGATACACCAGATAGAACAACTTCTGATTAAAGGAGGCGTAAGAGGCTGTAACTTTAAGGCAAGTATACTCATTTTAACTACTCTTACTCGACCTCCTGGTGTTATTATATTTTTTCTCAACCTAGTTTGAGAATATACAGTTTTGTCTGTAACCTTACTTTCCTACATATTTATTCTTGTGCCAACAGCTTCGCAGGTCTACTACTGCTGGTCCTCCGACGGATGTGAAGTCATCCTTTCTTCAGCTACCTGTGGACAGCCCTGGAAGGGATTGTTTGCCATTCAGACAGTCAGAGTAATTCCCAGGGCGTACCCACTAGTCAGCGTTCGTTTTCGAGCTCGGATGTGAGGCGGAACAACTGGGGAAGCGCTTGTTCATCAATAAATTTATTATTATTTTTTGACTTGGTGCTTATTCTGTCTTTCTTGCCCCAACTTTCTATTCATTACAGCAAGACCTGCCTATGGTCTCCTCACGGAGTTTCTGCAGTGTTCTAAATTCCCGGAAACCATCTGTTGGTGCCGGATGAACTACTTACCGAGCTTGCAAATACGTAACATAAGTATTTATGTGTGTAGCTAGTATGCGAAGTTTAAAGAAAATGGTTGAAAAGTTTTTCGAGGAAATAACAAAAACCAGAAAAAGGAAAAAAAAAAAAACAGTAATGTCTGACTTCCAGTGGATGGATTTTTTCCCTGATTCCTTCGTTCTAGAAGCGGTGGTATACCTAAACGGGATACTAAGTATGTACTTTCGTAATTTTAGATATTCTGTTAACACACACCCACACACATAAATATACACATATTGTTCGTACTTAGGGGACTTCAAAACATGTATTTCTGGTGAATACAAAACTACGAAAATCTAATCCAGTCGCAATACTTTCTCTTACTAGGAGTAAGAGAAAGTAAAAATGAAATGACACAAGATAACAAAGTATACGCAATTTGATGTAACTTTTTACAAGTGCGTGATAAAATCCTTGGATATTACACACCAACATCGCTAAAAGGTTTTCCCTTTTAGTGACGTCTGATTTTTAGTTAGATTAAACCAAGTACTTTCAGCTATATAAAAGTTTTTGTTTTCTAAAACTTTTTTAACAGTTAAAAAAGACTTGCTATATATATAGAAACAACAAAGATTTTAACAAAATTTACAAATAGCCTGTTGGGTTTTATAGACGGTTCTTTTTGTTTTGTTTTCATGTGATATTCAGTAAACAAATAACTGTAACCATCCAAAAGTGGTCCAAATTGTTTTAGGAAATGGAAACATATGGTTAAAAACTTGAGCTATATTATAATAAATATATGGAGCATAACACAACATATTCTAATTCGCTACTTGAAATCTTCTGAATCACTATTATTTCCTGTTACTGCTGTAAGAATTAAAGGAGAAAATAATGAAATAAAGAGAAAGTAATAAAATAAGGCCTAAGTGTTCTGCGTCCCTATAAAACGTTTAGAAATTTTGCTTTAATCAAAACAATAATAAAGCCGATGGTTGTATATGCATCCGAGACATGAGTCTGACAAGTAAGAACAAGAAGATGCCTAGAGTGTGCGAACGTAAAGTTTTCAGAAAGATGAACAAGGCCAAAAAAAAAAAGGAGATAGAAGCTTTAGAAAAAAAAAAAATCAGGAACTCTACGAACTGTATGGCGCAGTCAATATAGCGGCCAGTATGTAGCAAACTTTTATAAGTGGTTGGGAACCATCTTGAGAGATCGGAGAAAGAGCAACTTCACCAGAGGCTACCCCGATGGAAAACCACGGGAGCCAGAGTAAGGAGTAGCTACTCCCATTTGCGATGGCTGGATGAACTCACCAAGATTTATGTCAGAACAGAATGGCTGAATGTTGTTAATGAGGGCCGGGTTCATTTTAGACTATAGCCACCTTGTAATAATAATAATAATAATAATATTTTATCGGCAATATTTTAAGTTACCCTGAACACGAATATAATGATTTTAGCAAATAGTCTATTTGTAACAAAGTGAGTAGATATGAATTTGTTTTTAAATAAAATATCTCCAAAAAAATATTATTATTTTTTTCTGCCAACGATTATTACACTAAATTTAGTGAAGAAAAGTTCAACTTTCACACACTACTTGCTCTCACTAATGTGTGAAAGTAACATTATTCAACTGTAATAAGCCCGACATCTAGTGACAATGCGCGAAAACGAGATCAAAACAAATATCGGCCAGATAGCGGCTTTGAGATTATACTAAACGGAAGCTAATAAACCATTTATACACTTAATTCTTTTATAATTTCTTTTAAATTATATAAACGTCATAGTCTATTGTTCTAAAATATCCTGGAATATATCCTCAAAAATCATTATTTATCCTATGATTGTGAAGATAAATATTTCATCCTGCACTTATGGTTTCCATTATTTGTGAGGGTAAGAATTAACAGAACATTTGGAAAGCCACTGAGCATTTTTCCGCCGTGGAAAAAAATGGATACGCCATGGTGAAGAAATACACAACTATACCTGAGAGAAAAAAATTTATAAACATAAATTAATGTCGCCTTGAATTGCCAGTGTTGTAATGATGTACTAAAGATTATATTCTAAGAAATAAATATTATGAACAAAAGATTTGCTACAAATTGTAAAAAAAAATAAATAAATAAATAAATAAATTAAAAGTAGAGGAAAAGAACGTTTATGTAAGTGATTTCATTCTATTCTTTTTTTGTTTGTAAATAAAACAATACACTATTTCAGAGGTTTTAAACTTAAATATTGTGAAGATAAATAGTGAGGAAGGAAAAGAATTTCTTATAAGAAGTCTTATTCTAATATTGCAGAAATTGGGAAATGTAATTAATTAAATTGATTTATAAATAATACAATACATTTTTAAAATCACTTAAGGATATTAATAAGTTGAGTAGTACATAATTTTTTTTAAAAAGATCAATATTTTAAAAAACTAAAATACAAAAATCTAAAATTAATACTAACAAAGTAAGATTTTAAAAGAAAAATGCCACGTATTTCCGAGGTATAAATATCATTGCTAACAACGTGTATTTTATTTTTGAAGCCCTTTACTTTGCAGATAACTATAGAGTTTATAAATATATCTTCTGCACATATATAACACGTCACATAAAAACGAACAGAATAACTAAGACTATAAAGAAAATAATTCTCTGTTGAAATAATTTTTGCTAATAAAAAAAAAATGGCGTAAATTTTACATTTAATTTATAACTAAATCTACAAAATATTTAGTGGCCCCAATGCATCTATACAGTATTAGATTACAAAAAAAAAGTGATCCACTGATTTTGAATTATGAATTATCATTCATTTTTCTCGAAACAAAATCTATATTAACTGTCTTTAATAGAGTTTAGAAGGTGAGAAATTAGTGAGGAAGGGTTTTTTGAGAAATGAGCTAGAATGAATGCTGAACAATGTATAACAAAATAGAGACACAAAAATGCCAGGATTTTACACGTAAATAGAAATTTGGTAGCGAGAGATTTAGACTGAATAAAGAGAAAGGTAGTAGTTGGTTGCTGATGTGTTGTAACTGCTGTATAAACTGTTCTAAAGACTGTTGTATGACTGCCCTTTGTAGAGCTAGCGCAGCTATACTTATTCGGAGTCTCCCACTCTAGTCTGGCCTAAGTAGCGAGTGAGATTCACAATTTTGTGTCTCTCTCTCTCTCTGCTTTGAATCCCTCTCTTCTGATCCTATTACACTGTCCAAATATTATTAGAATTATCTTATTTTTTATTTCTTTATAAAAAAACTAATTAATTTTGTTCATTTTTTTTTTTTTTACGTAGAATACGTTTTTTGGGAGGCCACCTATTTGGTAAAAAGCCTACGTTTGCTCACATGAAAAAGCGAAGGGTCTAGGTTAGTGTAGGGGGGATTGAAAAAGTAAAAACGTATTCTACGCATGTTGCAACTGTCATATGACATATACCGTTTGAAGTTTTTTTATTTCACCATAATTTTTCCTTGCTTGGAATTACTGCTGCCATAACAGTTATTTCCTTTCAGACCTGAGCGATTTCAATTTTCCTTCCGGTTTCTTCAAATTCATTCAACTCTTGATGTAAAGATATATATCTTCAAAGACAAATTTTAGCATATTTTTGATGGCATCAATGGTCAGGATTCGTTGTTTGTGGTTTTTATATTACAAACTGCGATGTAAGTACGTACATAATATGGCTCACTATAAGATTAGCTTCTTTAAATTGCTATTTGATTCCATATATCAAGTAATTTCGATTCTTTTTTTTCCTTCTTACTCGATTAGTTACACAGTGTGACTGATGCAAGAAATTATATCTATTTTAATTGAAGAAAATTTTGAAAAATGCGAGCTTGTTGGCAAAAGGGTAACCCAGGTAGAAGAAGTACAGTTACAGGAAGAGTTCATGAACCTTGTTAGCATTGTCTACCCCTTCTTCTCACACGGGAAGATTTGAACGAACAATTCCTTCAAGACAGTCTGAAAGAGACACCGAAGAGATCACTTCAAGAATCAATGCCAGATATAAGTTAAAACATAAGAGTTTATTCCAAGTACTCGTAATTTCAGTAAATTAATAAGCATATTGCTTGTTATTGAATAGCATTTAAATATCTTTAAAGAATATATTTAATTTAATCTACCAGTGTTTTCTTAATTAGTCTTATTACTTCTCTCTCTTAAAACTTACAAACACTAGCCCTTTTACTAAACCGCTCGTGCTACACCAACTACTACTACAAACACACAACAAAACAAAGCACCAAAAAACATTTCAACAATCTGGTTATTCATTTTGGCGGACCTAGTGTATGTAATTCTTTAAATTTCAGCTTCAGAAAATCTTTAAGACATTGTAATCATTAAAAGATAAATATCAACATTGGTGTCATTAAGTTCCCCATCATACAACAGATGGAAATCAATTAGAATTTTACTTACAAGAAGTTGTATATGAGGGAAAACCAATGGCAGAAAGTACCTATTGTAGCGAAAACAAAACATTACGCAAAGCGGTTTGATAGCCTTACTCTAACGATTAATGAAAATCCAAAACCGGTCAATTTGCAGTTAAAACCCTATATGTTATGCCAGCATTGCAGACGTATTCACTCATTCAATAATTAGTCATTTTACATTAAAAATACCTTATTGTAGATTTTCGAGATTGTGGTTGAATCAAAGTAATATCACATACATTTGCCTGTATGGCTAACTTCATTTTTGTGGACGGACATCAACCAGTTTTGGACGTTCATTCATCAGCCATAAAGTAAAATAAACGGAAATAACACTTTAAACGAAAACTTCATACGTGCCCTTAAATGAATTTCCCCAGAGAAATGTTTCAAATAAAAGTTGTAGCTGTTAGTATGTGTAGTTGATATACCAAGTTTGAAGAAAATTGTTGGAGCGATTGTTGAAGCGTTTGGAGAAAATTGCAAAAACGTAAAAAAAACTACTAGTAAAGTGGTACTTGCGGTTGAGGAATTTTGACAGATGACCGACTGTCGGATCCCATGGTGATAACTAAACGGAATATCAAGTTTGAACTTTCTACAATTTTTCGTTTTTGAGCTATGCTGTTCACATATACACATACACACACACACACACACACACAGACCATTTGCTAAAAACGAGTTTTTTGGACTCAGGGGACCTCAAAACTGATACTTCCGGTGAAAACTCAATATCGAAAATTTGACACGATTACAATAGTAGGAGTAACAGAAAGTAAAAATTACTAGTTTTCAACGTAAATTCTATTTATATGTATTAATGAATTTATTACTTGAAATAGATTAAAATCATTAAAGTTGAAATAATTTGATCATTATTAGTTTGAATTTCAAAAATATATTATTATTAATTACCTTGAAAGCGAACATAATTATTTAATTAACTTTATTGTCTATCACAGTCATATTTAGTTAAATTTTTTAAGCAGCCAATAATAGTGAAAATAAATGATTCAGAAGAAGCAATAGGATGAAATTTTCTAGCAAATTTAATATAGATCTTATCTATCATTAGAATTAAAAACATAAAACAGATATATTTACAAATGCATTAAGAAGTTATATAGATTGTTTGGAATCAATTTTTATTGTTTAGATAATAAAGTATCTCTTTCAGTTAATATTATACTATCTGGTGTTTTTTAGTTAATTTTGTATGTTTGTGGACTTTGAACTCTTCCTTAGTTTAGCTTAAACTGATTGGTTTATATGTGAATGTTTGTGTGTGTGTGTGTGTGTGTGTGTGTGTGTGTAGTGTTCTTTTTGTTGTTATTTTTTCCTTGGTGGAATTCTGTTATCTGCAGTTTAGATTAGTTTATAAGAATGTTTAAGCGGATGTGTTGTTGATCTCAAAAAGAATGTGAACAAAAATAGAACTTCGATCGAATATTTCTAATCCAAAAAGTATTATCGGTTTTTATTATCGATTTTTTTTTTAACATGTTTTCAGGAGAACTAATTTAATTATGTTACCTAATTATGTCTCTAGTGACGTCAACAAATATAATTTAATAATTTGGAAATTTAATTGCCGAATATCGTACTTGCTTGATGACTTGTCATTGAGAGAATCGTACTCTGTAAAAAAAAAAAGAAATGACAGTTTATTGAAAAGCCTCAAGTCATAAAGAAATTAATTTTTGGCGGCAAAAATGTTTTAAATAAAAGTTGTAAATCCTTTTATGTGCAATTATTGACTAAGTTTCAAACATTCTACGATTTTCCATTTTTGACTTATGCTGATCCTCATCTACACACAAAGACAACAGAGGGGGGCTTTAAACATACGTATACTTCCGGTAAAAGTTCAATTTCGAAAATCTGACATGATTGCAGTTATATAATGAATATCAATTTATTTCAACAATAAATCTTTATAAAAATTTTTATTATTCTTTGGTTATATGTTTTCTGAATAAATGGAGTAATATATGTTTTATTTATTGATTTATCTTTACAGTTTTAATTAATTTCTATAGTAAGACAATGGTTAATTGAAGGCTGTCTTTAATTTAGAACGATATCTTGTCCACTAGATATAATGTACCATTTAATTGATAAGTTATGAGTTCTAAATCAGCAGAACAATGTATTGAGGTTCTTTGGGGACGGGGGTGGCAAGGAGAGTATTTTGTGTGGAATATTGTTAGACTTCTGTCCACGTAGAAACGGATTTTCCTTAATTTTCTTTGATCTCATAAAATGCACTTCCTTTCAGATAACACAAAAAGTTTCGTACAAATATATTGTCTCTTTCAGAAGCCAAAAAAATTATAAACAATAAAACTGAAGAAGACAAGCAAACTAAAAAAAAATTGATGCGAAACCACACACGACTTTCTCATTCTCTAACTAATGCAATTTAATTTTCTCATTCTCAAATTAAACAATTTAATTTAATAAAGAATTTGTCTTTAAAATTGCTACGTTACAATGTTTATTTGGGCTGGTCATAAAAAAGATGATGGGAATTTCAATTGTATATCCCCAAACTTGTGGAAGCTAATGAAAATTTAAATTTAAACCAACTGATCCTCTTTTTTTTCAAAAAAATGTTACAAATGAAAGTTATACGTTTCTATCTATGCAGTAAGCATACCACGTTTAAAGAAAATGGTTGTTGTTCTTCCGGGAGGGGGGGATTGGGCAGGGCGGAGTATTTTGCCTGAAATATTGTTAAACTTGCTGTCCAGACAGAAACTGATTTTCCTTGATTTTGCTCCCAGAAACAAGCTTAAATTTAACAGATTAGCGATGATTCCATTAAGCCTGTTACTGTACATGGTTGTGCAGTACTCTGGGTAGCAGTTAACAGTGAAATGTCCATATTAAAACAATGTGCGAAATGCAGTTCAATTTTTCACTTCTTCTCTAAGTTTTAAAGGAACACAGATTAGCGTAAGCCTATCAGAAACATTTAAAAAATCAGGACTCTATAGCCGATAAAATCCCAAAATGATTTATAATTATCTTATTTGTTATCCTGTATGTTTTTGTGTTTTTGGGAAAGGGTTAGTAAAATAGAGTTACATATGAAAACCTCCTAAGAGAGCCAACTGCTCTCTTTACGTTATAGGGAAGGGAACTGGCGAACGCTAACAGCGAAATGTTCGCTGGAAAAATAGGGTTAGGAGGGGAACTAGAAAAAACGGACCAGAGAAATCGTTTCCCGCAGCGCCACTCACTTCGAGCGCTCAAGCTAATTAAAAAAACCCTCACCGTTTTGTCGTTCGCCTAACACTTACAAGGGCCGGGAAAACTTTCTCTTCCCTCTCTTTCTCATCACTTTGTGTGTGTTTGTGCGTGTGTATGAGCCTATATGTGGTGTTTATATAAAAAAACGCTTCGAAGGATTTCGCTCCAAATCAGTTAATGGATGCAGAGATTTTTTTTTTTTCACTATTTATATTCTCTCGAAATTGACTTCAAGGATTTTCTTCAAATCTAGCATATTTATATCTACACACAACACTTTATACATACACATACACATATACACTCCAGGAGAGCTGTGACATTAGGCTTTCCTCCAAAATGCAATTTCATTATTACTATTCTGCCAACCGCATTGTACTAAAGACCATTAACTGCATTGTCAGAATTTTATGTTTGATCAAAAATCTGAAATTTGAAAATTAAGAAAAGCAAATAAGAGAATCATGTAATTTTTTTTTTTTTTAATTATAACAAACAAATTAATTTCAAATTTACAACTGAAGAACCATTACTGTAACATTGGTATAATTTCTAAATAAGTTCGTAATATAAAAATAGAATCTAGAAAACTTACAGATTTAGAAAGCTTGCAAGAACTAATATTGACAAAAAGAAAATTTAGTAGCATTGTCTTCGACATGCTCCAGCTACCAGTTACACAACTTCGCTGCCTGCGATACGACAGCATTGCACATTCCTTGCAAAGTAAATCTAATTAGATAGACCAGACATAAAACAGTTAAACATAGGTAAACGTAGCTGATTTAGAGCAATGCTAGATTAGATTAGATTAACAAAGTGTTGGCATGAAGCTCACTTCACCGCGACCTGATGAGGACAAGATTTCTGCATTGGGATTAAGTAATCCCGAAGCCATGAGCTTCATGACAGAGCAGCCGCTTTCATCTTTGCTAGGCCTGCTCAAAAGGACGAAGCTGGAAGACGTGCTATAACCATTGAGGACCCCCAATAGACTTAATGGTGATGAGGGCTCATGCCACTTCTTTGTTAATCTAATCTAATCTAGCATTGCCTCTAACTCAGCAACCTTTACTTGTAGCATGCAACTGTATAATATCTGGTTATCTAATCAGATTTCTTTGCAAGGATCGTGCCATGCTGCCGTGCTGCAGGCAGCGAAGTTGCCCGTGGCTATGTGAACAAAGCGTCAAATCTAAAATCCGCTACACAAATTGAAATAAATAAAGTTTTTACAGTAGTATAATACTTATTCCCACATGTCTAAAGAAAGAAACAATTTACTTCCCCAGATTATTGTTGAACATAAAGACTTCAGAAACTTGAATTATAGAAAAGCTGTTGCAATAGTAGAAGAGTGTGTTTCCTATTCTGCAGTACCGAGGTATTTTATGTTTTTGGTTGTTCGTGGCGACGGACAGAGAAACAAAAGCAGAACTGTACAGTACACTTAATCCCAAAGGTATCATAAAGTTGCCACTCCCCCTTGTACAACTAAACTAACTCTCTGTATGTATGAGACTCTGGGTGTTCGAGGTTGTTTTACAGAAAGTGAGAATATTGCTCTTGTATAACAGAAAACTTTATAAAATCTGGTAATAACGCATTATCACGGTTCAAGATAGTAGAATGCACTTTCTAAAACTTTTTTAAATACATTATAAATATAGCTATTGTAAAAATATGGAACAGTAAGACAACAGTCATTTCAACACAGTCATTTTCACTAAAGAAAAATCCTATTCATTAAGTTGCCCTTCCTCTCAACCTTTTCTTCAAACTGGAATTTTGACAACTTATATAATTCTAATTAATATTATTTAGTTGACAGAACCTGAAAGCACATTGTTGAACTAAAATAACACATTAAAGGAAACTATAACGCCCACCTCTCCCTTAAAAGTGCCCTCAATTGAATTGTCTTGGAGGAATGTTTCAAATAAAAGTTTTAGCTCTTTGTATATCTAGTTTATATACTAAGTTTAAAGAAAATCGATAGAGCAGTTGCAGAGAAATTAAAAACTACTTTCAGTTAAGCGTACTTCCGGTCATTGATTTTTTTTTCTTCAAACTCGAGATTTAGACAACATATTTAATTCTAATTAATATTATTTAGATGATAGAATTGTGTAATAAACTGAAATAGCACTTTAAAGAGGGAACCATAACCCTGTCCCTCCCCCAAAAGGTCTCTTAAATGAATGTTTTCGGAGAAATGTTTCAAATAAACGTTGTAGCTCTTTGTGTGTGTAGTTAATATGATCAAGTTTAATGAAAATCTTTTGAGCCATTTACGAGAATATCACAAAAACCTGATTCAATAAAGTGGCACTTCTGAGTGATGGATTTAACTCGAAATCTTCGAGTCTGTTGCGCTGGTCGTACCTAAACAGAATACCAAGTTTGAACTTTCTGCAACTTTTCCTTTTTGAGATATTTTTTTGACCACCACACACGCACACACACACTCGCAAAACACTTACAGACCATTTGATTTAAAAGCATTTTTTTAAAGCCACTTTTCTGGACTCAGAGGACCTCAAAATGTGTATTTCCGGTGAAAAACGCAATTTCGAAAATCTGGCAAGATGGCAATACTTTCCTCTAACAGCAGTTTAGAGAAAATAAAAATTAACAAATGGGCATTTTTGGTGATTTAAGATAACAAAGATCTCATTAAGAAACACTTCTTTTCAGATAACCCAAACGTCCTTTTCAGAAGCCAAAAAAAAATGTGTAAAAAGATAAAATTGAAGAAACAGGCAAACTAAAAATACAAATAAAAAACGTGTGAAACAATCACACGACTTTCTCTACACTAATTAATACAATTTAATTAAGAAATTTTAATTAAAATTGCTACGTTACAATTTTTAGTTGGGCTGGACATAAAAATGGTGATGGGGATTTTACTTGTACAAAATTAACAAAGCTTGTGCAGATTTAAATTTTAAGCAAGTGCACTCCTCCAATACGCCACTAAGAAATCATTTTTTCAAAAAAAATGTCACAAATAAAAGTGATAAGTTTCTATTTATGCAGCAAGCATTCCAAGTTTAAAGAAAATTGTTGTAACCGTTTGCGAGAAAATTCCAAAAGACTCAAAAACCTATTCTGTTGAAATCATACTTCCGGTTCTTCAAATTTGAAATTCTGCCAATGCTTTTAATATGTATTGTTATTATGTAGATGATAAAACTATGTATTATACTGGAATGGTACTTTAGAGAATGGCATAACGCTACCGTTTCCCCCAGAAGCCCCAAAAAATCAATTTTTGGGGGAAAATGTTTCATATAAAAGTGATAGGTATTCATGTTTGTATATAATACACGGAATTTAAAGATTACCTTTGGAGTTTCATTCCAAAAGTTTGTAATATTAGGAAAATATCTTCATTAAGAACAAACAACATATGAGATTTGAAGCTAAGGAAGAATAAATATTTATCCCTAACAGTTTGTGGAACTAATTGCTCTGACATCCAGTCCACTATCAAGACCAATTCCACTGAAAATAAATAAACCACAGAATTTCTTGTATGACTCATCCCTATAGTGGTGAGTGAAGTAAATATGTTTAGAACCTGGAGAAAGAGTACATACGTACAAGGGTAATAGTCCAGTGGAGTAATTTCGCCGAGACTATGGCCGCTTTATTAGGGGGGGGTAAATGTCTGTGACTCACCTATAGTGGTTGTATACTGTAGTTATATGTTTCAATAGTGTTGTAGCACGGTAAGCGTGGGAAATTAAATATTAACTGATTCGAATGGTGGGCAACCGGAGCTCCGCCGTTGAGATGTGAGTGGTAAACACTTTATTGAGGTGGTGCATTAGTTGGATTGAAACTCACAAATAGTGGGTAGAATGAGCTAGGTTAAAAACGTTCCTAACATACTATAAACCGCAGGATTCCACAATTTAACATTTAAAGATTTAAATAAAACACTAAATTGCTTAAGTAATGATGGCATTATATCTTAAGCGTAGAGCAAGTATAATGACTGGCGAAATATTTCAAGAAATAACTAGAAAACAAACAAATATAAGTTACACATCCATAGCAACAACATTATCTTTTTGTTAATAAATTTAAGACGATTAAAAGAACAAGAGCATACTATTTTAAAAGAAATGTATGTTCGACGATTGTGATTCATATAGACAGTGACAAGTGATTAATGGAAAGGTGATAATGATTCTCTGATATTTGAATAAGTTTTTTGACGTTCCGGATACGATCTTTCCGATACATCGGGCGAAACGAATATTTTGCAACATTGTAGCCGACCTAGGAGTGGAGCTTTGTCTAAGAAGTCATTAATTAAACGGATTTTAGGATAATTATGGAGCTAACACTTGGACAGCTAACATTGCATCAGAGAGTCTCTGTGAATAATTGGGAAAGAAAAATCCTTCATAGGCTCTTCGGTTCCTATAATAGGCAAAAAACTCAGAGAGCTAAAATTGTGTAATGAGGTAGAAGACATAGGCGGTTTCAGATTTCTCAATCAGGCGAACAGATTTCTCGAGGAAAACCAGCGAGTTGATTGTAACACGTCGATTTGGACCTGCATCGTTGTAAAGGAAGTAAGGCAAGTAGAAGTAGTGAGCGAGCGTCTCTTCATTGTGAAATGCTATCTTCAGTGAAAGCCAAAGAAGAACCGTAGCTCATGGGTGAGTGAGTAAGACAGTCAAAATTTGTATAGTACAACCACTTTTGGAATTTCTAATTTCTTCAGAAAAATGGTCGCTTTCCATTCATCCTTTCATCTAAATGGAAAAATCAGAACACGATTGAATTGATATAAGTACTATTATAGCCATTTTCTTTATTTAAAAATTATCCCTTGATCCGTCGTAATATAATTAGATGACGTTCAATATTTTATTGTCAGACAGAATGTTTAACTTATTCTAGCCTGTTTTTTTTTTTTAGTGCCAATAAAATAAGTTTAGATTGATAAACTATGACTTGAAAAATAATTCAATTAACTTTTGGAATTTCTAATTTCTTCAGAAAAATGGTCGCTTTCCATTCATCCTTTCATCTAAATGGAAAAATCAGAACACGATTGAATTGATATAAGTACTATTATAGCCATTTTCTTTATTTAAAAATTATCCCTTGATCCGTCGTAATATAATTAGATGACGTTCAATATTTTATTGTCAGACAGAATGTTTAACTTATTCTAGCCTGTTTTTTTTTTTTAGTGCCAATAAAATAAGTTTAGATTGATAAACTATGACTTGAAAAATAATTCAATTAACTTTAACTTCCCAATTGAAAGTTTAACAAGAGAAATGTCGACACATTTCATTTTTAAATTTAAGATTGCCAGGAAAAATAAGGCAATAACCTGACTAATGTTACAATAGATATACAGAACAATATTATATTTGACACAACATTTGAAAAATCAAATGCCTCCTGCCTAGAGATTATTCATCTTGGTTGCAAGCGGTCAGAGATCTGTGAGGATTCAAACGCATTTACAGAGCATTAACAGACCATGATCTTGCGCTTTAGTTTAGTTTGAATATCAGAACTTCAAATAATTATACAAACAATCAACCATATCTAATTCTGCAATATTACCATTAATAATCAGTTTTGCAATTCTATCTTAATTTTAAAACTTTTTTTACACAAAAATGCAAACAAAAACCAATATAAATATAGTAAATATAATTTAGTATTATAATTAGAAAATTTATATATATTACTTCCATTATAATAAATAAAAAAATAATACTAATCTCCTTAATCAAAATTCTATCGCATTGCAAAACTTTAACATGTGATATAGAATCCTTAATAAGATATACATTATATGAATGACGTCATCGACCTTCAAACTATGCTATAACTTGATTGTCATTTATAATAAGTAGTAAAGTTGGGAGAAGTTGGTCATAGTTCTCAGAGCGTATCATGTAATGAGAAGTAAATTATTCTAGTGTTTCTGCTAACCAATTCGCTTTTTATAGAAATCAGTTTTTTATTCTGCAAGACAAGTGTGCACACAGACACAATATTAAAGGAAAATGATCGGGACAATGGCCAACTCTACGTAGAATTACTATTACATCAATTTAGCATTCTAAATCTTACTTTCGCATTCACAAGATCGTACTAGAAGAAATAGTCAATTACCAACTTATCATTGAGTATGATGATTGATAAAAATGTATATCATTAAGGAATCTTAAAGAATTTGGAACGGTTATTGACGTGTATTTTAATTCAAATAAAAATTAATTCAAATTTTCGGATGATACATTTGAATCCAGATAGATAGGATGCATATATATTTTTTTTTTCTTTAGGTTTTCTCAACAATGAGGATTCCTCACCAAACTAAACAATTCCTTTAATTTTAATCTTTTCCTTCTTTTTTTCCATTGTAAATTCCTACTAATCGAAACTTTTTATTTTTACCCTCCATATCTCTCTTTTGCAGGATTTCTTCAGGTAGCAGACCTTATACCATCATATTCTCTTCCACTATCTTTCTCCATTACATTTTAGGCCCGCCTCTTTCTCCCCCCTTCTTTCTGTGGACTATTTCATTAATTGTTTGGGGATTCTTGATTCATCCATTCTAAGTGTATGCCCAAACCATTCCAGTGTTTTTTCCGTTATTCCCTGCAGAATATCTCTGTTCCCTCACTCACATTCGTGTTCCTTACGCTTTCCAATCTAGATTTACCGGCAGATCTCATCCAGAAATCGATTTCTGTGGCTAGCAGTGTTTTTCTCTCTTGCAACCGGTAGTCTATGTTTCACGACGATAGAGCATTATATTTTCAAATATGGAGGAATACTATTCCACAATACTAGATTAAGCATCCCAATAAACCTGCCTTCTGCTATTCACTTTGGCACTTTCTTGCTCTAATCTAATTGTAGGATAGCATCCAAGTCGTTAAACTCGCAGACGGATCGATTGTACTTTATGAACATCGATTATACTAGCAAAATAACAAAGAGAAAAGTGATCTGGAGATTAAGTAGCACTGACGGGCTTGAAATGACTCCCCTTAATTGTACCAGTTCTCTGATTAAGTATAGCCATAGAAACTTATCGGTTTTTTTTTATATACAGAAAAGGGAGACATCTTACCAGGCTTCAACACATACTTGTGGAGCGTACAGGTTATTCGTGTTCAGTCAAACTGATCGAGAAGAAACTTTATATTACGTCCCTGCGCGCTGAAGGTGTAGAATGGGACTAGCAAAATTACTTCTAAGGAAGATTGGCGAGACTCTGACAAAACTAATGCTTGTGGCTTACTATATTGCACGCTATACATAAAACAAGCTTCATAGCATGTTACACTATTAAAAAGTAATATGCAGATGTAATGAAATTATCTTGCGTCAACTTTATTGGAGGTTTTGTAAATTTATACCATTCTCCGATATTCCTATTTTTTTTTTTAAACAGAAAAGTTTATAATCAAGTACAAACTATTATACGAAATAAACTAGTGAATCAGATGTTGCAGATATGTTTTCATTATACTAATTTAAGGAACGGATTAGCTCAGTGGTTAGCGTGTTGAACTTCCACGCGGAGGTCCCGGGTTCGAGTCCAGTGCTTACCCCTTAGATTTTTTTCTTTCTAGAAGCCTCTACCGCTCACTGTTCGGTGATGGACAGTGTTGTCTGTAGCGAGAGAACACTGTCCGGAAACCGGTTGTGCACTGAGAAAGCTCCGGGCGCCCATGACCAAAGTTGTTGACGCGCCTTAAATTAAAAAAAAAAAATTACACTTATTTTATATTGTTTCTTATAAATTACAAAGCATTAATAATCATATTAATTACAAACCAAAAAAAAATTAAATATCACAAGTAAGAAGAATGGTTTCTGTAGATAATAAAAACAGACACTAGAATAACTTAAACTCGTTATGTGTCCACGGTATGTCAATAGGAACCACGGTTATTACATAGTAACGACATGTACTGAAAAGCACGTTCCATATGCTGACTGGCCAGAGACTTGCAGTTCAGTTAGTTATAATAAGAACCGAAAAAATAAATCACAAGTTATTTTATTTATTTTTTCCATTAAAAGTAGTGGATTTCAATCTTCTTAGCGTGGCTTCTTTTCATTGAATCTGTCACTGACATTATTTAATCTAAATAAAATGTTCAGTAATATCAATAATAAAAACATAACATCTCCCAAGCATTTTAAATGAATTTTAATTTTTTATTTTAAGAAAAAGTATTTAAATTTTCTAATTTTGAGGAAGAAACTTTGGATAAATTTTGCATTAGAACTTCCAATATTGTCCACACCCCAGTCTTCTACACTTCAAAATATAAATTTTAATTTCTGTAGACAGAAACAAATGAGATGAAAAATCTAAAACAAAATATGATAATATCTACGTTATCAGAGATAATATTTTCCGATAGATTTTCGGGCCTTCGCCCATCATAAGGAAGCTTTTGGTCAAACAGAATGTATCAGCTAAATTTGATCTGTACAAACCTATGTTATCACACTGACGAAAAACATCCTGATGATGAGCGAACCCAACTGGTCAATGACCTCAAAAAGAAGCAGGCTATCGTGGAAAATATCTCTGTTGGTTTCCAGCTGTACGGAACCAACCACAACAATATATACGTTAGTCTGCAATGACTTAAGTCCAGAACTGCGAATAAGAACTAAAAATTTATTGATTTATGGCTCTATAGCCGGCCATAAAACTGCACCTTTCTTAAGCGTCTCTTTCACTTCCCTTCCCTGGACGGAATTTTGGAATTACGATCTTTCATTTCTATGTTTTATAGATCAGTTTGTAAAAAATGGTGTAACAGTTAATTTTTAAAATTATTTGTATGAGGTTCTTTTTAAAATGTTTACTTATAATAATAATAATGCTTTATTAAAGTATTTACAAAAATATATACATAAAGGCATGGGTAATAGAGTTTACCACTTTTGACAAACTTAAAACATGAATTTTTATAAAGAAATAGAAAAAAGAAAAATAAATAAAACATTGGACACAAAAAGAAAAATTACAACAAAAAAAAAGAAGAACAAATAATACAACACTTAAGGGGGGTATGAAAATAACTACAATTATTACAGAATCAAGCATTTCAATTGATTTTGAACAATGATTTTGTTCAAATCTCAAACATTATAAATAGGGGAGGGATTAGCTAAATGGTTAGCGCGTTGGACTTCCACGCGGAGGTCCCGGGTTCGAATCCAGTGCTACCATTAGATTTTTTTTCTTCCTAGAAGCCTCTAAAGCGCACTGTTCGGTGATGGACAGTGTTGTCTGTAGCGAGGGAACACTGTCCGAGGCCGATAGTGCACTGAAAAGTGTGTAGCTCACGAGATACACAAGATGCGATATATCAGCGGCGGTCCATGGATAAGGAGAGCGGAGGTTTACAAATATGCAGTATAACACATTCTGGTGTGAAACACTCACACGACTTTCTCTTACTGCGAAATGGCAAATTTTCTTCAAATTGCTTTCAAATTTAGCAAATGAATGACTGTATACTTATAATGATACGTATATTATTTGAAGAAACCTGAATATTTAAAAAAGTAAATTAATATATATTTGAGATCTTTTGTTTGCTAAAATAGTTGCTTTGAAATGTGACATATAAAAGAGGTCAATCCAGGAAATATATTCAATCAATAATTTCATATAATATTTGCTCAATTTAAAAAAAAAAAATGGTTTCAATAAATAAATGTAAAATATGGTAATTATCGTAATTAAAAATAATATAAAAAGTAGCACAAATTATTTTGTACACTAGATGAAAAATTGCCTTTGATATAAAGTTAGAGGTCCCCTATAAAGTAGCACATCAATAATTCAGCGTTAGTTTGAGCAAGCTACCTTTGGAATAATAAACATCTTATTGGTATTATTAGCATTTCACCAGCAGAGTTTCAATTCAACAGAATGGCAGATAGTTTAATGAGAAAAAGTTCACGTTGTCATAATATATAATATATATTATATATGTATATCTATATATATTTATATGAAATAAAATTAGAACAATGTTATATTTTTTTTTAAGTTTTTGTTGTTTATATAAATTTTCTGATTCTCAAACCATGCAATTTTATTCTGTTAAAAAAAAAGGACTTTTTTTAAAATGATTTTCCAATAATTCATTGAAGTCAGTATAAATTTGAAAGAAAAACCCTCTACCTTCATTTTGTGCGTAATTTTAAAGTTTGTTATCAGAATACATTTTGAAATAATCTGGCGTAAGAAGTGAAACATTTCACACAAGACTTTTTCAATTTGAATTGACCAATTTTCTTATATTATCAAAATATACGGGCCAGCTCACATAGAGCTTTTACACATAGTGGTAAACAGAGGAGGAACATTTAGAGGTCTTGATATAGTCGGGGTTTCAGCCTTCTTGATGAGGTAGGCTTGCCTATGTGGTAGTGTGGTGTTGTTGGTAATGTATTAAGTATTAAGAAGAAGCTGTCTGTTAATTTAGTCATGTGCGTGTGTATGTCTACAATACCGAGTTCTCTGTGTATTTGGGAGTTCCTGATAAACCAGGAAGTGCTGTTCGTAGTACTTTGTTCTGAAATGTCTGTAATCGTTTCGTCAGTGTGTTGCTTGCTGTAATCCAGACTGGGCAGTCATAGGTCAGGAGAGGTCTGAGGAGCGTTTTATAGAGTAATGTGGTGCAGAAGTGTTTGAGTGGTGGTGTCTATTAATGAGTGGGTAGTGCTGTTTCAGTCGGGTGTATGCTTGCTGCAGTTTGGTGTTAACGTGCAGTCTCCAGGTGAGTTTTGTGTCCAGGATCACGCCGAGATAGCGCACCTCTTGGTCCTTTTGTTTCCAAGGGACTTCTTGGTTGTTAATATGCAGTATAGGAAGGATCTAATTCCGAAACCGTCGCAGGGCGAAGATTTTTGCTTCCGCTTTAGAAGCGTTTAGCTTTAGTTTCCATCCCTGTAACCATTTTGATACTGTATCTAAAGACGTCTGTAAGTCAGTGATGCTTCTGTTTAAGTCTGCATTGGAAGAAGCTAGCATGGTGTCGTCCGCATATGTGGTTAATGTCGTTGAAGGAGTTCAGGTATGTCCGAGCAGTAGAAAGTATTGGGCTTATGATTGCCCCCTGTGGTAGTCCAACGAGAATTCGTCGTCTAGTACTGTGCGTGCTGTTAAGTCTTACCTGGAAGGTTCTATCTTGTAAAAAGGATCCAATAATGCGATTAATGTAATCAGGTGCGTCTGTGTTTCTAAGTTTGTAGAGTAATCCAGAGTGCCAAACTGTGTCAAATGCAGCTGCTACGTCTAGAAAGACAGCCGTGGAATATTTTCTGGTCTCAAAGTTTGTACAATGTGTTCTATGATTCTTTTAAGTTGATGTACTAGGGAATGCCTTAGTCAAAATCCGAACTGATGTGGTGGAATTGTGTTTGTGTCTGTCAAGTGTTGTAACAGTCTTTTGTAGATTAATTTTTCCAGTATTTTAGAGAGAACTTAAGAGGCTTATTGGGCGATAGCTATTAGGATCAGATTTTGACTTTCTAGATTTGTAAAAAACTACCACTATTGCGTACTTCCACTTTTTGGGGAATATCCTAATCGCAGACAAGCGTTAAAGGTACTAGTTAGAAAGGAGATACCTTTCCGAGGCAGATTTTTTAGTACAGTGTTTGGGATTAGGTCGTCTCCGGGAGCCTTTTTGTTGGGAAGTACTTTGATTATGGAAGATATTTCAGATGATATTTAAAAGAGATAGGAAGTTCTGCTGTGAGGAGAGGTTGCTGTAGTTCGCTGTTGACGTATTCATCAATGTCCTGGTCTGTCTGGTCAGTTAATGTGAGTTTGTTTTCTAGATGAGGTCTAGTTACTCGGTCGCTTCTTGCAAGTGTATTAACTGTTTGCAGTGGAGGGATCTGTGTATGTTCGTTTAGTAGTCTTTTTGTATCTCTTCAGAGCCAACAGTCACCGGGCGTCATTGCTCCTAGGAAGTATCTGTATCTGAAAATTCTACGGTTGTCCAGTTCCCATTTAATTTGTCGGTTCAGTCGGTTTAAGAGAGTCTTGTCTGTAGGATTCCTAGTTCTCTGCCAAGTCTTGCGAGTTCTGTTTTTTCGTGTATTAGATCGAGTATGTGCCCAAGTAGCCAGTTGTTTCTGTTGATGTTGTTTTGATTTTTGTAAGTAGACTTGTGGACGGCTGTATAGATTATCTGTGTGAACATGTCAATTGATGTGTCGACGTAGTCAGATGTTTCATAATGAGTAGGTATTGTCAGGAGCTTGTTTATGTCATGTCTGTAGGTATCCCACTCAATTTTTCCAGTGACTAGTTTTGGCGATGGCTCACTACCCTGTGCAGGGGTGTGAAACCTGCATAGTCTGGAAGGTGGTCAGAGTCTAGTTCGTTCACTGAATCCAGATATAACGTTAATGTTGAGTGACAATGCGATATCCAGTATATCGGGTTGGTAGTTACATTGAGAGGGGTAGAAGGTAGCTCGTCTGGGGCAGAAATTAGAATGTTTGAGTTGTCCCTCGCAGTCAGTAGTCTGGTACCGTTGTTATTGGTGGTTCGATATCCTCAGTACGAGTGTTTACTGTCAGGTCTCCTAGTAGTAGTGTACAGTTTTGTGTGATGATATGTTGATGGTCGTCTTGCAGAAGTCGAGTGTTTGGCCTCAAGTAGGCTGATGCAATCGTTAGAGGTCCCCTGTCAGTACTTACCTCAATTGCTACGGCTTCAAGATTATGAAGCAGAGGTAAAGAGAATTTATGGTGTATGATATTACTTTTCACGCAGAGGGCGACTCCACCTGAAGCTACACGTGTTTGTCTGCCAGTACGGTAGATGTTGTATCCTGATATTTTAAGTCGGTCAGTGGTGGTAAGATGTGTTTCGGTGATGCAGGCAATGTCAATGTTGTATCTAGTAAGAAAGTCTTTAAATGTAGAGGATCGGGTTTTTAGTCCGTTAGCATTCCAGTTTACTGGGGTTAAATTGTGTGTAGAGAGATATCTATGGTTGCCCATTGTATGGAAAAATTAAGTTCTGCATTAAATTGGTGATTAGCTGTTTTATGTATGGAATGAGAGATGTGATTATCTGTAGGAGTTTATCTTTGATCAGCGTAATAATGGGTGAGTTAGGAATTATATTATATTATATTATATTATGTTTATTATATAACTAATATGATTACTGTACTCATCATCTTCAGGGTTTTCTTCGTAGCTATCCATTTCTTCTTGGGCCCACTGCAACACGAAGTTTGCTTTCTTTTTACTCATTTTGATGAGTTAGGAGATGGACTGGACTGATTGCTTGATGAAGATTGCTGATTAGTTGAAGAGGCGGACTGAGGATATGTTGAAGGAGATTCTTGGTGAGTGTTCAGAGTTCCGGATAGTAATTTTGGTCTTCTATTGCGTGCTTGATTCCTGTTGATGATGCAGATTAGAGTTTCACAGCGGCTGTAATTGGCTGAATGATCACCATTGCAGTTTACGCATTTTGGCGTTTGGATTTGGCGATTTGGACATCTGCGAAGTGATGGTCACCTGCGCACTTCACACATTTAGGATCAAGTCGACAATAATTTTTTGTACGTCCAGTTTGTACGTGGCAGTTAGTGCACTGAGGAATGCGGTTGGATTTTCTTCTTGGTTCTACTGTTACCATCGATAGCAGAAGCGTGTTAATTGGAAAACTGCCTTGCCTTTGTCGTTGTTCTCCAAAACTATTGCACAGACTGGTGTAGGGACCGGTGGCTCGTATTTTTTGTTCAATAGCCTGGTGACAGAAATGACGGGGTAGGTTTTTGTTAATTCTTCGAGTATTTCTTCATCTGTGACGGAGTATGGTGTACCTCTTATGATTTCTAATAGTTTTTTGTCTTCAGGATTTACGAAGGTATTATCTTTTATGTAAGATTCTTCTTAGAATCTGGTCAATTTCCTGAAATCGTCCAAGGTTTTTACTACAATTTCAAATTTATTTTTATATAATTGTGTCTCGAATGTGGAGCCAATTCTACTTTTAATTTGTTCTATTATTGTTTGATAATTGTCAGTTTATTTGAAGGATTTTCAGTTTGAGGTTCATCAATTTCAATGCTAGCTAAAGGTGAGAATATATATTATATTATATTTATTATATAACTAATTTGATTACTGTACTCATCATCTTCAGGGTTTTCTTCGTAGCTATCCATTTCTTCTTGGGCCCACTGCAACACGAAGTTTGCTTTCTTTTTACTCATTTTGATGAGTGAACTGGCCTTTTCCTGTCTTCTCCATCTTTCAGGGGTCGTTCGTTTTACAATTGGATTATTTTTCACGTTTATAAAGTTCTTAATCACACTTAATAAATGTATTTAATTCAGAGCGCAAAAAACTAGAATTTCACTGTCACGGTAATCACCTGGTTTTTTTCCAATTTTCTTAAAACTTGGCATTTTTACTAAATTATGTGATAATAATTAACCTAGTGATTGGTTTATATGTGTGCAAGTTTAAAGAAAATTGTTGAAATGGTATTCAGAAAAAATCATGAGACAGTGGACAATGGCCAGATTAATCATTAATCTTCAAACTTTGATTTCCTGCAGAATGTTCAATTCACTTTATATTATTTGTGTAGTCTCACAATCATTAGTGATTTTGAAACCTATTAACTATTAGAATATCAAGTAAAATTAATAAAAATCAGAAGTTATAACTGAAACTATGAGGTTTTTTTTTAAGAGATCAGCGGCGGTCAGTGAATAATGAGATTGGAGATTTACAAATATGCAGTAAATAAAAATCTGGTGTGAAACACTCACACGACTTTCTCTTACTGTGAAATGGCAAATTTTCTTCACACTTACAATTCTTATTAGTTTTTAAAAACGTCGGCATTTTTCTGGAGAAAATCACAAAAAACTGGGAAAAAACCTATTCAGTAAAGTCGTACTTCCGGTCAACCGATTTTCTTCAAACTGGGGATCTTGGCAATTTATATAATTCTAATTAATATTATTTAGTTGACAGCACATTGTTGAACTAAACTGGCACTTTAGAGGAAATCATAACCCCACCACTCTCCCAAAACTGCCCTTAAATAAATTTTCTTGGAGAAATGTTTCAAATAAAAGTTGTAGCTCTTTGTATGTCAAGTTCATATAACAAGTTTAAAGAAAATCATTGGATCCATTTTCGAGAAAAGCACAAAAACTGAAAAAATTGAGTAAAGTGGCATTTTTAGTTGATGGATTTCGCCCGAAATCTTCGTGCCTGATGCGTTGGTATATTACCTAAACGGAATACCAAGTTTGAGCTACCTGCAACGTTCGTTTTTGAGATATTCTTTTCATACACATCCACACACATTTACATAAAGACCATTTTCTAAAAAAACACTTTTTTAGACTCAGGGGGGCCTCAAAATTGTGTATTTCCGGTGAAAATTCAATTTCCAAAATCTGGCACGATCGCAATACATCCTCTAATTTAACTTAGTTAAATAATAAGGCAAATTTCAATTATATCGCAAGATTTCAATAAAATTTGGGTCAAAGTGTACGGTAAAGAACCTATCCTGAAGTATTATGTACAATCAGATTCTCCTGGGTTTCACACAAGGGATTTCAATATTCTACTTCGAAAAAAATACAAGGGAAACAATATAAGAAAACTCCCCATAAAACACAGTACCAAATATCTTAAATATTGATATAGAACTGTCGTTTAAAAGTAGTTTTCATTTGCTTACTTGAACTAGGTTAAGCTGCGGTTTTCGTTTATATTTATGCTAGAGAATATAATTTGTTTAATTGTTCTACAACCACATCCATTGTTAAAATTTTTAAAAAATGACTGTTTAATTGCTACTGAAATAATGATTTGAAGGCATTACAAATTGTGAAAAGAGGGAAGTGATTAAGTAGTAGCACGCCGGACTAACAACGCAGATATCCCGGATTCGAGTCCAGCCGTGCTACCCTTAAATTTTATCTTCCTAGGAACCTCTACAGATCATTGGTAGTGATGGACGTTGTAACTTTAGAACACTGTCCGGAGGCCGGCAGTACGCTGAGAAGCTCTGGGCGCAAATGACCATATGTTGACGCGCCTTAAATTAAAAAAAAAAAATTATGAAAAATGGTAAACCTTACTGCAGGATAAATTATAAGGAAATAATATATAATAATAATACTTGAAGGAATAAAATTTAGAAAGATGTGACAGTAAGTGGATATATTCAGTTAATAAATAAACTACATATCAAAGGAAAGTACCATTCAGTTTTCCTAAATCGTAGTTAAATAAGAATCGGTCGGCAAATATGAAAATGGTTTAAAGTTTAACAAATCGATTGTAGCATTTTTAGTAGTCTTGCATGAACAAAACTTTAATAATCTGAAACTATTTCTAGAAAATGTTTTTAAAATAAAACTTTCATAAAATTATTCATAGATTAGCGGAATTCAATTTGTTTACTTTGAAAAAGATATTTTATTTTTTAATTAAAATATATGATCAGACTGCTAAACACTGACGCACTCAGCCCGGGTTCACAATAACTCCGCACTCTTGAAGAAGTATACTTCAGCCAGCAACTAATTAACTCTTCTATCTTACTGATCCTGCATTAGAATGGTAAGACCCACACAATGGAGCATTGTGGGATGTCGTGATTGCGATTAGAATTCAAGTAGCGCTACAGTGTCAAAGTTGAAAAACAAGTATTCATTGTTTCATTGTTGATTTTAAATATAGTTAAATTACAAATGAAATTGGGCGCAATGTAAGTTCACTGAAATACTAAAAAGTAAATCTTCCAAGATCTATTGCAAATGGCCTTCTGTAGGTACGTCAATGAAGTAAAGCAATGATGTTGAGGCTAGTAGGGAAGTAGTAGATATGGCACCATAGACCATGGAGGTCGCAGTGCATTGAACCCTCAAAACAAAAAAGAAGGGAAGTAGATAACTGTGAAATTAATTAAAAAGTATGTTTACCGTGCAACACATTTATATTGTATACGAAGCAGGTTACGATATTTTTATGAAAAAGAGGTTGAAAGGAACAGATGGTTCCCAGTAATAATCCAGCAAGTATTTGTCTTTATATTACTGATGAAAAGATTTTTGAGTCATTTATAAGAATGATCTTACATACAGGTCATTATTATAAGTTTGTAAATTATACCAAAATGCCAGACTGAGTCACATGGGTGTGCTCGGTAGAATGTTGTCGCCGAGCCATTCATGAAGTAACGAGACAAATCGCTGTAACTCAAAAACGATTTATTTAATCAATACAAAACTTTGGTTACTTTTCAACGTAGTCCACAGCAACATTTATACACTTGTCCCATCATGCTTCTAATTTGTGTATGCCTCCGACATAAAATTCTTTGGGTTGATCTCGAAGCCAGTTTAATTTTTAACTTCTTCATTGGATTGAAAATGTTTCCCAGGAAGAGCCTCTTTAAAGGATCCAAACAAATGGAGTCCGATGGGGCAAAGTCGAGGCTATAGGGGGGATGTGGAAGGATCTCCCACCCTACTTTTTGTGGGCGCGCGTTTTCATGAAGCAAAATCACGCCTATAGTTTCGTTCGAATGGCCTTACTTTGTTTGTGAGCATATCTCTGCACTGGTTTGTTGATCTTCAAAATAGTCACAATAAATAGGCCCCTGCAAATCCCAGAATACTGTAAGCATGACTTTAAGGCTGGATATTGAATTTCTTTGGAGTGGGAGAACCCGCATGCTTCCACTCAAGCCTTTGACGCTTAGACACCGGCTCAAAATGGTTATCCATGTTTCATCAGATGTTACAATTCTACTGAAAAATTCTTTTTCAATTAAACATCGTTCTTTCAACTGTTGACTGATTTGAAACTTGGTTTCTTTGTGGAAGTCCATAAGTTGTCTTGGAACCCATCTTGCACAAGTTCTCTTGTATTCTGAATAATATTATGGACAGTCCAAACACTCGCATGCACTTCTTCAGCTATCAGTTCAACAGTAATGCGCCTGTTGTCCTTAATTAATGCGTTAATGCGAGATTCGAGGGAGGAAGTTGCAACTTCAACCGGTCGTCCACTTTGTTGCTCGTAACAGACACTTACACGGCCACTTTTCAAGTGTTCTACCCATTTGTAAACGTTCGAACAGTTCAATTATCCGTACACTTTTAACATTCTTTCGTGGTTTCACTACCTTTGATACCCTCTCCAACCAAAAATCTAATCACTGAGCGATGTTCTTCCGACTCACCATGGTTAACTGAATAAATTTGAGGTTGTGCTTACTAAATACTCTCGAACAGCTGATGAGAAACTAAGTAGATGCCAACTTGAAGCACTGAAACTGTTGTATTGTTTAAACGTACCATTTCTGAGCTACAGCGATTTGTCGCGTTACTTATTGAATGACTCTCGTATTCTAAACACCGAATTCTTTTAAGTAGAATTATGGGGCCGCTTTGGTCACTTTCGAAAATGAAAAATAGAATTCTGTTTGATTAGTGAAGCACTCTTCAGAAGCCACATTTATTTAAAATGTTTGAAGAGAAGTTTAGAGATTGATCGAGCGAATATTTTAAATGTTTATTACATATCTTTTAATTAAGCAATTGCATTAATAACACCTGTGAAAAGAAATTTGCCAGTAAAAATTTAACTAATATTAAATTGTCAGGATTCAACAACACGTGCCTCAATTTATCAGGGGTCAAAATGAAAATTCTGAACACACTTGTTGACATTAACTTGGATTAGTAAATAGAACTGTGTGGAGGGAAATGAACTCAGCAGGAGGTTTCACACTTAATATCATTATTGATATTATTATTGTTATTATTACAGAATGTATATGAGTCAGCAGTTTATACCCCTTTTGTATTTGAGACACACACAGTCAGATGTGACATATGCTTCAAATGTACATAGAATGTTAAGAGAGCAAAGCTCTCTATGGATTATAATAGAAAAGCTGTCTAATACAGAAAGGGTTACTCTCTCTAGTGATGAATTAATATTTACTTTTTGTCCGCATATAGGTAGACCACAAGTGGCTTAGGTTTTTTTTAAACCCATCGCATTTGTTTGTTTCAATAGTATTTAATAAAAATAAGAGCGGCGTGAATAATATACAGGAAAATAATGCAATTTCACATTCAATTGTTTATTATTGATAATATTTAAAATGAACAATGAATTGATTTCAAAAGATTCATTTTCAAATATGAGTTGTTCATCTATCGATATTTTTTTTATTTTCTCTTACAACTGTAAGAGGAACCATTGTGATCATGTCAAATTTTCGATATCGAATTTTCACTAGAAATACACGTTTTGAGGACCACTGAATCTAAACTAGTGGTTTTCTTAAAAATAGCCTCCGTGCGTGTATGTGAACAGCATAGCTCCAAAACGAATAATCGTAGGGAAGTTCAAACTTGGCATTCAGTTTGGGTATCATCATGGGATTCGACAAAAATCTGTCTAAATTCCTGAATCCGGAAATACCACTTTATTGAATGGGTTTTGCGACTTTCTTTAAAAAATTTAAATCAACTACTCATATAAAGAGCTACAACTTTTATTTGGTTGGGGTTATGTTTTCGGCTTTAGTACTATTTTAGTTTATGATGCAATTCGATCATCTAAATATCATTACTTAGAATTAAATCTATCATCAAAATTCCGAGTTGGAAGAAAATCACTGGAAGTGCGTTTTTATTTCGTCAATTGACCGGAAGTGCGTTTTTACTAAACAGTTTTTTTTTTTTTTCAATTTTCTGCAATTTTCTTCATAAATACACTGATGGATTTCATTAAATTTGGTATATTGTACTTTCTATCATTTTTTTTGAAACTTTTTTACGAATAAGTTTACTTAAAGAAGTGTTGGTGGAGCGTGGAGGGAGGAGGTTATACTTTCCTAAAAAAATGGTATTTTAAAAAAGACTGTTTACGTCAGATTTTTTCCATTACTGGAGTGCTTGGAAATAAGTATTTAGTAAGAAAAAAAAATACTTTAATTTGTCCGGCAGCTTTTATTTCTGCCTTATAAACTTAAATTCATAGGTCATAAAAAAAAGAAAGAAATGGTACATCGTTAATAAATATGATTTACGAATTTGTTGTCTGATACAGGACATCTTGTGCGGTTTCAGTAGTCGTCGGGCTGTCTTCTGTCCGAGATTGTAATTTGTTCCAGTTTCGGCAGTTAGTAGGTTTTCTTAAAATCTGTTTGCTGTCTCGTCTATGAAGTAATGGCATGTTGAGCTCCCTGTAGATTTGCTAGTTACTTATAAACCACGGTGCTCCCAAGGCGATGCGTAGGACTTTATTTTGGAATGTTTGTAATCTGTACATTGCAGTCTTCGAAGCCCCTATCCATACGGAACAGCGTAAGTCAGTATAGGTCTGAAATAGAGGTATGGAGTAGTCTGGAGCATTGCGGTTTAAGTGGCGTCCGTCTGTTAATCAATGGATAGAGCTGTCTAAGGGTTTGATAGGCTTGTCTTAATTTTAATATTATGTGCGGAGTCCAAGTGAGTCTTGTGTCGAGCTGTAGACCAAGATATTTAAGTGTTTAGTCTGCTTTCTTCCAATGTATGTCATTATTGTTAATTTTCAGTGTTTTTGCTGGTTGTATTCGTCTAAGAGTGAAAATTGTTGCCTGTGTCTTTTGTACGTTCATGTCTAGCTTCCATTTGTAGAACTAGTCCGTTATCTGGTCAAGTGAAGTTGTAAGTAATCTATGGAGTCAATAAGGTTGCGATGTCTTGAAAGGAGGAGAGTATCGTCTGCGTAAATAGCCAGAACGGAGGTATTGAATGTAGGTATATCGTGTGCGTAAATTGTAAATAGGATAGGGCTAAGAACCGATCCCTGAGGAACCCCGGCATTAATGTTTCGGCGAGTACTGAGGGTGGAATTTACTCTTACCTCAAATGTACATCCGCTTAAAAATGAAGTCAATATTGCCTGTAACTAAAGTGGTGCTTGGATGTAGTCTAGTTTGTAGAGAAGTCCGGCGTGGCTTACAGTGTCAAATGCGGAAGCAACGTCCAATGAGGCGACTGTCGAATACTGTTTCTGTTCAAGTCCGTTCACTATTTGCTCTCGTTGTAATTGCTGGGTCGCTGAGTATGATTTTCGGAAGCAGAATTGGTGAGAAGGTATTGTTTTGCGTTCTGTTAGGTGAGTCTGCAGTCGCGTCAGTGTTAGTTTTTCAAAGAATTTTGAAAGTGTGTTAAGAAGGCTTATTGGTCGGTAGCTGGAGGGAGCGTGTTTTGGTTTTCCAGCTTTGTGGAAAACTATTACCACTGCATTTTTTGGGGAAGTAACCAGTACGCAGGCAGCAGTATAATTTGTTAAGTACACTATTCCTTTGTCAGTCACTAAGTTTGGAATTAAGTCGTCTCCTGGTGTTCGTTTCTTAGGGAGAGAGCGAATAGTCTATTTGACTTCTTTCGAAGTGATAGGATGTATTACGTGTTTTGCAGTATGTTATACTCGAGATAAAAACTTATTGACTAGATGGTCAGTTTGTTGGTTGGTCAAGTTTCTCTTCTGGAATGTAGTCTGTGAGTGGGCTGCAAGCATTTCAGATTTTTCGCGGTTAGCTATAGCCTGTTGAAGCCCATTGTTTAAGGCAGGGAGCGGTGTGTACTGTTTTGTGATTCGTTTCGTTGCTTTCCAAAGGTCTGTGCTGGTAGACGTAAGAGTTGGTCGGTATTCTTGGTATCTTTCAATTCTTAGTTAGTCCAGCGCCCATTTAGCTTGTATCATCAGTCGGCTATAGAGAGTTTACCTGCGATCAACCTTGGGAGAGGCGGCTCAGCGTAGAACTTTTCTTGTAGTGTAGCTAGAATTGGTAGTTAAATGAGTTTTAGTCTCGTAGGCGATATCAATCTGGTATCTTCTCAGAAATTTGTTGAAGACAGAAGTTTTGGTCATCAGGCCGTTTGCGTGCCAGTTTAGTATTTTTATGTTGCTGATGGATGAATAATTATGGTTTGCCATTATTGTTTTGCAGCAGATTCGTAAGTAAGTTTGTGAGGAATGAGGTAATTTGCGGAAGGAAGGGCTGAATTATTTGAAGGATAAGATTGCTGAGTGTCTGAGTGAGTGAATTACCTTCTGGACGTAGTTTTGTTTTCCAAATTGACGCTCCAGTAGCTTCATTAATAATGGTTTCAGATTTTGGTAGAGGTAGCCATGACTCCGGAGTGTTATTAAATGGAGTTTTGTCTTTAGTTGATTGTTGTTCATGCCTGGGAGATCGTAATTTATTTTTTAGGTGTAGGTGATGCGGGCATTGTCTACAACTGGCTGGATTGTCTTCTCAACAGTTCATACACTTTGGTATTTCCAAGGTTTTATGTGGGCATTTGAGAAATGGTGGGCACCCGCACATTTGACACAATTAGGATCTAAGTGGCAGAAGTTTTTTGTATGCCCAAATCTCTGGCAGTTGGTGCATTTCGGTATTTGCCGTGATTTTGTCGTGGTTCGAATGTTATTACTGCGTAGCAAAGCCTTTTTAATTGGAAAAATTTTTTGCGGAGGAAGTATTCTCTATTTCCACAGCACAAAGGGGAATCGGAATTTGTCTCTGTTAGTAAAAGTCACCCGACTTTTGTACCTTGTAGCTTGTAGCGAGTTCCTCGACAATTTCTTGCTCAGTTAGTGAGTAAGGAACTCCTCGTAATATGGCTTGGTAGAGTCCTCAAGATTTAAAAAAGTGAAAAATTTGAGTTTTGCGTCTGTATTGCAAGGAGGAATTCCCCAGATCTACTCAGTTGAATTTTGATTTTATTGCACTGTTTAATATGGAATTCAGATTTAGTCATATGTTTAATGTCTTTTGTAATTTCCTGGACATTAGCGGCGTCTTGAAGAAATATTAGAGGTATTTTTATTTTTGATGCGTTTTGGTTAAATATAATGTCTTTTTGATCATTTAGAGCTGCTAATACAGAAAATTTATTTTTTTGATACACGCATGAGTGTATAAACTGAATTTGCTCTGTGCAAGTCTCTGTCATCACACTGTCTAACAAGCGATCCTGAAGATGGGCGAACGCCCGTAACCGGTCGATGACCACAAAATGAAGCAGGCTATCACGGAAAATGTGTCTGCTGCTTTCCAGCTCTGCGGAACCAACGACCATAACAATTTATTTTTTAATTCTACTGGCTTTGTTTGTAATTCATATCGCTTAGCAACGGTGTGTTGGTTGTCATATGTTGAGGTTTCGTAATTATTTTCACTGGTTCTTCTCTTAATGTCAATTTGGCTATTATCTATTATCATTTTTGCTTTTGTCGTTAATCTATTTCTAATGTACTTGTTATTTACATCCTGAAGGTCTGATGTGCGTGTCTTGATGCGTGTCTGCTTTTTATCTTGATTTTTGGTTTAAAAACTTGTCTTTTTAATGTAAATATTTTGCTTAAAAATTTTCGCATATTCACTCTTTTAATGCGCTCCAGCTGAATTGGAAAAAAGAAATAAAGAATCAACATGCTGAAACCTGAGTATTGAACAAATTCATGTAATACCATTGTTTATAAGTAAATGAGAAAGTTAATTTTAATGAAGTAATCTAATTTTTTATTATTCTAATTATTGATAGAATAATTGCTTATTCAAATTGTTCCTGATTGTTCAGCGTTTAAAAAATTGTGAATCATTCAAGTTTTATCATGAGTTTTATCAACAAGTATTGAATTATAATCAATTAAAGACATTATCTACTAAAACTAAAATATGATTCGATTATCTTGGTAAAAATTAAAATTTTTTTAACGCTCTCCATTAATCTATACTTTCTTCAAAAATTAAATCTAATTTCGTCAGTCCGAAGATTCTGTCTTAAAACTTTAAAAATTCTTAGATGAATTAGACGTAAATAGATGAATTAGACTTCACAGAACTTTTCCTTCTGTTTATCTAATCATACAGTTGTGATTAAAACAAATGTTACATTTTGTTTCACTGTGCTTCAATAAACAAGATTTTGGAAGACAATCATGACATACATTTAACAGACATCTTAGTATTAAATAATTATAGTCAAAATTATTACGACAAAACTTTGCGGTACCTATAAACTAAATGAATTTTCCTTAGATTTATTTCTAAGGTGGTAACTTAAAACTTAAATAATCAACGCTGACATCTCTGCAGCGTATACAGAGAATCTGCAGGTATTATTTCATAACAATATAGAAATTTTGCCTTATGAAAGAGCGACGAAGTACCATTTCTCATCCAATGGCGGTTGTAGATTTCAAAGACGTATCTTATCTACTTCTCAGAAACTACGTTCGTTAAATTCTTACACTACCTCTAAGGAAAACACAGTTGGACATAATTAAGATTCTTGGCCTTTACGTTTTTAATATTTATTTCTGCCACTGGTAAACGCTTCCTTAAATAAACTTCCCTCAGAACATGGTCATCCCATTGGAGTGTCCACTTTCCAGCTTTAACCGGCATCATCTCATCTTTCACTCCTTCGTGTCTAATGGTTCATCGGCGTTTATAGATGCAGAACATATCAAGAAGAAGACATGCAAGATATCCTCCTGGTGGAGCGTAAGTAAGAAATCCTGATTAAAATAGTCTTAGCTACACCTCTTTAGTTTTCCTATGTATCTTGCCATTCTACAGAATTGTATGAACACCATATTGCTTCATGCGTCTGGAGAACCTTTCTACTCACATGGTTGTCCCTGGAACCAGAATGATTATTTAAATTGTTTAAGTGTTTGAACTTGCCTCCAACCATAACGTTCACCGTTTTATTCATACTGCACTTTTTGTCCGACAGTTTGAAAGTATATAGTAGCTTTTGAAGCATTTTGTTGACGTCAATACATTCCTTGGCCACGAGCACAGAAAGATCTCCTAGCTTGGAAGTGCAACAAATATAATATTTTCTATCCAATGGCCATTTCCATTCTCCTGCACACTTGAAATGTAAATTTTAAAAAGGGCAAGGGCATACAGCATCTTGCGTTGGGCAACTCTGATCAATATATTATTTCAATTAATAACGATTAAAAAAGTATTAGCGCCAAAGTTGATTAAGGATGCTTGAACTCCTAAATTCCATAGAGTAGCCCGCAATATTACATTTGAAATAATGGTGCAAATAGTAAAGGGGTAACGATAGGCAAATGTGAGCAAAAAGTAAACTGACAGTTTAAATGTAACAAACTTAACGCTTAGTTTTTTTTGTTTTTTTTAACACCAATTTTTAACAAGTTTTCTTTATGTATACGATTTTATGAAACATGTTGATCATTTGAACAGTACCGTACAGTATAATCATTTTAAAAATTACTAAAGGGGCGAAAGAGTTGTTACAGTCTAGATTGGTAAAACATACTTGTAAGAGATATAATGAAGGGTCGCTTTTATATTGCTAACTGGTATAATAGTATAACAGAGCTGGGGTTTGGAGAAAGTGTTAGTGGCTGTGATTAAAAAAATAAAAATAAATGGGTGAAACATGAACGAAGTGTGGCGCATGAACATTACAGTGCAAGGATTAGATCAACGCAATACTGCATGGGGTAGTTCAGCAGTTTACTAGTTAATATTGGAATATATTAGTATATATATGTTGACATGGATAGAAGGAGAATATCCTGTTGCCAATGTTGATTTTGTATTATATATAACATTGCAGCCAAGTGAGTTTAATTAAACATTGTGTTAGGATATGGGTGGAGGCTATAGATCATATCTCTCGCACTTCCAATCTTTCTTCTTTTCATTCTCTGGCATTATTTGGATTTATAATAAAGTGCATTCATTTAGAAAGATACACAGTTAGCACATCTCTTTTCATTCATTTTTTGGAAGATAATTATTTGCTTCTTAATGTTTCAGCACGTTTTAAAATATAAAGTTAATGGCAACAGAAATGTTTGACCAACTTCCAGTAAAATGTCATGGAAAACTACGGGTAGAAAATTCCTTAAATAAATGCCATATAACTCAACGAGGGAATTAAACCCTTTGCACTAACAATGCATAATATCTATTAAACAAACTATTAAGGAAAAGACGATGTTCTGTTCTGTAGCACACAAAGGTGAAAGTTTCTATAAAGAATGCCTTCATAATTCTAAACATGTTTTTACATCATTCGATGGCTGAAATGGAGGGCGAACTGTTAAAAAAAAAACGACATAAATATCGCTAAATAGTTTATTAGAATAGCGATCTAATGCAATTAATTAATGTCCAGTTAAATCCGCATTCACAAAACTGCGTTACTATCGTCATGTATGCAATGGCAGGGATTACTTTTCATAAATTATGTGATCCAAATACATAACTTTTAAATTTTAGAAAGGTTAGTCTTGCTCAATTGTGTATTTTCTTTTATACTTATGTTTCTTTCTCCTTTGGTTGTTTTTGGGTTTTTAATTATTATATTTTAAATTGAACTTTCTATGAATGTATCGTTCATTTATTTGCATTATTATTATTATTTTTACTTCAAACTCCGGCAGGCGGATTATAGTCCATGCCGATAAATACTTTTTCCTCTTTAATTGATTGTATGTTACAAATTGATGTAAAGTATTTTTTTTTTTTTTAATTTAAGGCGTGTCTACATCTTTGGTCATTGGCGCTCGGATACTTCTCATTGCCCTGCCAGCCTTCGGACAGTGTTCTCTCGCTACAGACAACACTGTCCATCACCGGACAGTGAGCTGTAGCGGCTCCTGGAAGAAAAAAAATCTAAGGCTTGAACAGCTGGACTCGAACCCGGTCCTCCCGTGGCAGTCCACTACGCTAAACATTTAGCTATTCCCTTCCCTACTTATAAAGTATTATTATTATTATTATTATTACTATTATTATTACTCTAGCCAGGGAAGAAAGGAAACTCTAGCCAGGGAAGAAAGAAAAAAAAAACCTTCCAAAATTGGCAGGCTTCCTGGGAGGACGATCATCGGGGTCGATGGACAGCCAGGCTGATTAAGGGAGTTGAGGAATGGGTGAGAAGGCCGCACGGTGAGGTAGACTTCTATCTCACCCAACTCCTGAGCGGTCATGGATACTTCAGGGCGTACCTGAAGAGGATGGGGAAGGCTGAGGAGGAGGAGTGCCTCTATTGCCCGGGGTGTAAAGATGATGCCTCGCACACCTTTTTCGCGTGTGACCGGTGGCAGCGTTCGAGGTGGGACCTGGAGGAGGTGATAGGACGGCAGACTCCAGACACGCTGGTAAAGACGATGCTATCCAGTGAGACCAGCTGGCGTCACACCGCAGCATACGTGAGGGGAATTCTTATCAGAAAGAAGCAGGATCTGGAGGAGTTGGAAAAGAGGAAGCCCTAGGGGGATAGGACAGAGGCCTAGCCTGATGTAGTGCTGGAATCGGCGAATCCAGGCTAGGTCCAAGCAGAGGAGGGTGTTTTAGCCGGTAGTCTCCGGGAGTCCGGCACGGCGTGCGTAAATGCATTTCACCACCCCAAAAAAAAAAAAAAAAAAAAAAAAAAAAAAAAAAAAAGAAAAAAAAAAACTAGTTTCGGACTATCCCGACTACTTAGGCCTCATTAACACGCAGCTCTTTCAATTATGCCTCTATTCTTTGGAGAAAATTATGATTTTGAAATTCTTAGAAAACTAACCGAGATTTCTAACCTTCGAATGCAGCACAAAAATACCTCCCTGATATTCTTTCAAGCTCTGAACCATCATTATACCAGGTTCCCCGTACGGAATTTCGTCCGCTCAGGACGATATGTCCAAAATATTCACTTGGAAGTAATTACATTTACTCTTTACCATTTAGAAGGAGTTGAGTGTATATTTGTTTTAATATTATTCTATTGTAATAGGATCCGAAGAGCGGAGAGAAACACAAAAATGACAATCTAGTTAATTGCTACCTAGGCCAAACTAGGATAGAAGACTATATATATATATATATATAGCCCTGCAGGAGAACAGGTTCAACAGTTTATGACCAGTTAACAACCAGTCAGCAACCTTCTACTACCTTCCTCATCTTTATAATATATCTCTCGCTACCTATCTTCTTTATATACTTGTAAAGTCCTTGCAGTTTGTGTTTCCTATTCATTACACAGTGTTCAGCTTACATACTAGTTTATTTCATCTTAAAATCCATCCTCTCTAATTCTCTCTCCTGCTTACATCCATTACACTATAATATCGATTATCTTTTAGGATATAGTATTTGTATTGAACATTATATTTTAGATTCTTGATAAAAATATTGTTATATATATATATATATATATCATTTTCCTTTCATTGGAAAGAGGGATTTGATATGATAATCAGGCTGTTAATTTCAGTTTTTAACCTCTAATATTAAGACTGTTATGAGACAGCATCAGACAGAAGCAGGACCGTTTCCTTTTTGTACCAGTTCCAAACATGAAGGCAAGTAATTCTACCATTATCATTGGCCAACTAAAATAAGGGGAGAAACAAACAGATAGAAAGAAAGACGCCAGAGACGCGACTTACTATTTATAGTTTTAAGATAATATTAGCCCTAAACACCAACTGTCCAAACTTCTACACTCCATCTTGTACACTACTACCTACCATATATATAAATATATACATATATACTTCCGCCGCCCAGGTAATACTTAATAATATCTTTTAATATAGATATAGAAACTCTATAAACTTCAGCTAATTGAACATTATTTATTTAAATACAATTTCCAAATATATTTATTCCTGTTAATTAACCGTTGTTGGGACTAAGTCCTCACTTACTATACTAACATTTACAGCTCTCACTATCTCTCTGTCTACCTCTCAAGACAAACATCTCTTATTTATTGGTACTTTCAAACTTTATGATCATTTAATGAACTGTTTTTATAAATGTTACTTTAAACATCAAAAACAATTTCTTTTTTTCGATTCTCAGAACACTATAGTTTATGAACAAAATGACACACAATCATTATTATAGAATTATATGAGCACTAAATATTTTTAAAGACCATTTTTTTTTTTTTTTTTTTGGACCAAGTTCAAAAAATATTGAAACACAACCAGAGGTATATTGACCCGTAAAAACCTTGAAATAATCAAGGCTCGGCTCTACGATTCTTAAATGCAAATGTTGAATTCATAAAAAAAAATATTTTGTTTTTTACTTTTGGTTTCAATTGTGTGTGTGTTTATCCTTAAAATTGATCTTCTGAATATGAAATTAAGTTTTTATCTGTATAATATCTAAAAATCAACACTTAATAGGTAGGTTATTTATTACTTTCAAAATTCTAGAAGCTAAAAATCATTTTATGTTTAATTATGAAGAAATTTAGTGAGGATCGGACAAGAAAGAAACATTCATTATGCCAACGTTTCGACAAAGTTTCCTGTCTTTATCAAGGCTTTAATATATTAAAGTGTCGTGAAGATGTGGAGAAAGAATTTTTAAGCATTGCAGAAACATTAAAAAAAAAAATATATAGTTACTATTTTCTTGTCTTTGTTAAGTAATTTCAATCGTCTACAGAAAAAAAATCATTTGGCATAATTAAATGTTTATTTCTTGACCGATCCTCACCAAATTTCTTCATAAAATAATTCATATCATTCGTAACAAGTACTTTTATATTATGTTTAATGCTAATTTTATTTTATTTTTTTTATGTAATGCGCGTCAACATCTATAGTCACTGGCGCTCGGAGCGTTCTCAGTGACTACCGGCTTCCGGACAGTGTTCTCTCGTTACAGACAACACTGTCCATCACCTGACAGTGACCTGTAAGGGCACCTAAGAAGAAAAAAATCTGAGGGCAGCACTGAGTGGGACTCCAGTGCGCTAACCACTGAGCTAATCCCTTCCTTACATTTTATTTGTACTAGATCAAGTAGTAACTTGGAGCAGTTTTTTACTAAAGATATGAAACATATCTAGAAAAATTTTTGCGTAATATTTACAACAATTATTATATTAATCACTAGACAGACAAATTAATGGACCAATTTACTTCAAATATATAAATCTGGGATGATTGCTAAACGTTTGGTCTAAATAGATGTTAGGTACATAGAAACCACACTTGTAATTTCAATCTTTAGAACTACGAGTAACCAAAGAGTGACTACATTTTACTAGAGCTGAAGTACTTCTATCAATGCCAACAAAGCTGAAACACAGATTAGAGGAAAGCCTAACCACACATTTCCCACTCCAGATCCTGTGAAATTTTTCTTTCCCCCTAAGAAAATGTTTCAAATAAAAGCGATAGTTTTATAAAAATGCAATTTACATTCATAGTTTGAACAAAATAATAATCCAAAATGAGATAATACCGAAAATCTTAACAAAAATAAACTCAGTAAAATTTCAGTTCCCGATGGCGGATTTTAACCTTAAAATTCCTAAAAGTTTTAGATTCATGTTTTCTTCTCGATACCTATATTTTGCATTTTTTAGCCCCTCAAAACATGCATTTCCTTGGCAAACTCAAATTTCTATAATTTAACACGAACTCAATCCTTTTTTTTTTATCTCAGAAAGTGAAAGTAAAAAATGATTATGAAGTGGGCTCCCCAGGTTTCCAGGAGATTAGCAATCCTAAACTTTAAGTATAAGTCTGTCTTTAGGGAGAACAACATGTTTTCAAACTTCATTTTCAAATAATTCTAATACTGCAACTTTTTGCCATTAAACGAACATGATGGGGGGGAACATGAGGCTTGCAAGGATGAAAGTGAAGTGGTTTTAAATCCTATTTTCTAGTAGTGTCTCTTTCAAATGCCTGAAATGTCCAAAGAGGAATCCATAGCCGATGAAATATAATAATAAGTTAGTATGATCTGATTTAAACTTGTGAACATTGGAAGGTTCGTCTTCTAATTTATTCTTCAGGAGAAAGTAGAATAAAAACTCAATGGATCTTCAACAGTAGATTGACAGCTGATTTTGGATCAAACTGGTAGGTTATATTGATGAAGGTTATTGATTTAATTTATAAATAGTAAAAGAATAACCAAGTGGAGAATGGACCAGCAATTTCTTCATGGATCTTGTCGTATGTACGGTATACCAGCCACACAATATGAACATTCATAATACATGAGTTTACCAAATCCATAGGCAACCTTAAACTCACCACTCACTCACTCACACACAAACAATATTACAAATTGTTCACCTTACAAGACGCCTGTACAAACACAACAACACACCTGGGGGGGGAGCCACAACAGAACTTCCAAGTGCCAGTAGATTTGGCTTTATAACCATTCCCTTTCTCTATAAACATCCTACATACAAACTGTATACAAGAACTTCAATTCATTTAGGTTGAAGAGTAATAAAAATATTTTAACAATTTTAATTTCAATAAATGTATATAATTTTAAAGAAGAAAAAAATAAATAAATTGAACAATACTAAATTAAGTAATGCTTTAAAAAAAAAAAATTAAAATTATAAACTCAATAATTATATTAAAATAAATATAAAAAAAATATGACATCTTTATAAATGTCTATTGTAGATTAATTTTTGAAACACTTTAATTGTAGAGAATAATTGAGTTCACCCGCCTCTCTTGTTTAATATATTAATTGTTGAGGCGCCTTCAAGACGACAGGCCTAATGGTTTTGGTAATTGCACAGCTTATAAAGTGCCGTTTAATTTGATTTTATAATTTAATCCGGAATAATTATTAAAAAAATAGTAATTTGAATAGACCATATGGTCTATCAAACAATCTTGAATATACATTTAAAAGTTCCACAATAGTTTTAACTGGGTAAAATAACAGTTTTTTGGTTCTACAATCACAGAACAATTATAGCTATCACAAGTTTTCTTTTAAAAAATTTTCATTTTAATTAAATTTAGAATAGGAATGTAGTTCAGCGAATGGTTAATACAATTCAAATAGATATAAGAAGATGTTTACACGGTTTATACGGCGATGGCCAGAGTAGTTTTTTAAATAAAAAATAATTAATTTAAGGCCTGACGATTTGAAAACCATTTTAAAACAGATATAATTTTATTATAGATTCTGTAATAATTATTTAGAAATTTGTCTTACTTTCTGATGTACATTCATCTATTGTAATTATGCGAACAAAACCGTTTGGAGGTTAACAGGTGAATAATTTAATAATTTTTTTTTTTTATTCTCCAGCACATCAACAAGTAGTGTTCTAATCAGCGCACAAAACAAAGCAATATTTTTTTTTTTGTTGATATATTACAGCTAAAAATTGTAAAAAACATATTATTGATATGTAAAATAATATTTTTACACAGTCTATGGCGACCCACAAAATGAAGGCTAAATCTAATTGTTGGTAGGTTATAGTATAGGTGGGTGGTTGAAATTCAGAGGTGGTTGATGTGGGCAATTACTTGGGTTAGCAAATCCAAGCACACTGTCATACCCACACACAAACACACACACACACACATACACACACATTCACTAATAATTACACACTGTACACTTTACAGATGACTAAATTCTATCTACAAACACTCACACCAAAGGGAGCCACAATAGACATTTCAAATCGCTGTGAATTCGCTTGATTATAGCCACTTCTTCTGCAATCATCAACTCCAACCCTAGACTCCAACACGATGAAGTTCAAATGTTGAAATAAAAGCCATAGCAATGCAATAGGTGAAACAAAAAAATAATAGAAAACCATCCCTTGCACTGAGCACTTTATACATTTGTCGATTCACAATTGCAAAACATTTATGATTCTTCGGGTAGAGACCACTAGTTTGGTATATAAACAGACATTTCATCCATATTGCAACAGACTTCTTTAGCGGATTAGTTGGCTTGATTGCTAGGCCAACACTGGCAATTAGAGTGGCTGGTTAAAAAAAAAAAAAAAGTCAGTAGAGAATCGAGGCCTAACATACCGAGAAGGAAGTTAAATAACTATTTACAACAACGACCAATCAGGAGTCTTGAATAGAGGTGAATTAAACTTTATTGTGTAATTAAACATACTCGTATTTCGATATTTATAAATCCAAGGCCTAAATCGATTCGGACTAGTCTTGTTCTGGTAGCCAGCCAGCTTTACATGTCTCTTGTTACCTATTTATTAAACAATAGGAGACTATATTTACAAAATTAAACTCCTAAATGTGACAATATTCGAACCAATGTTCGCCGAGTAAATGTTCTTTCCAAGTTAAACATCAATGTATTCGCATATCCGGTGTTTCTCTTTATTTACATTACTGTATGTAGGATGGTAAGAAGAAGAGTAAAAGGGCAAAGATTTTTAATATGATAATAAAAACCACAGATAAGAGCCTGTCAACCAATCAAATTTTACTTTAGAACCTTGTTGCCATTTTACCTTGTTTTTTTAACTCACATAAAAATATATAATTAAAGTGTAATATATTTATCTACAAATATGCATGTGCACAATAATCAATATTATTTGATGGTTGCATGTTAAGAGTTGCACGAATCACTTGCATTTATTTTCATTTTGTTACTAGGGTAATAATCATTTCGAACAAACAATGATTGTTAAAACAAACAACCAATGAAATTATTTTTAATTTAACTAGTAATTCTATCGCTGAATGGAATTATTCAAGTAAATAAATAAACGACCCTTTATAAAACGTCTCTGCAAATTATTTCAAAATAAAGATAAAACACTTCAAAATCTGCCATTTGTCTACAGTGTTCCACTTCATTTCCTAATAAAAATATAATAACAAATCAGTTTCATATTTTAAGTTTGAATAAGTTTTGCTCATTGATTGGGTTTAATGTCGAGTTCAGATTTAATAACGATTGCACAACTCTTTCGTACCCAATTTTCCAATAGAATGTGTAGCAGGGGAAGCTAAGTTCTTGACAGGAAAAAAAAATATTGAGATGAAAATGACAAAAATAATAACGGATTTAAATAATATTGTTGCAGCAAATAATGTTGATAACATTACATTGACCTTTTGTTATAGAAAAAAAGAAGATAATTCAATTAAAAAAAAAAAAAATTGAACTAATATTCTGAAGAGTATAACTTTTATCTATAACCTTAAATTTAGATTCTTATTGGGGATATTGCACTGTGACCTAAAAGATCTATTGTGCCTTCTGAAGCCTTCTCAGTGCACTTCCTCATGATCAGGCAATGAACTGTAGAGGCTCCTAGGAGAAAAAAATCTAAGGACAGTACTGTTGGATTCGAACACGGGATCTCCGCGTTGCTAGTCCTGAGCAAAATCCTTACCTAACTATATATTTTTACTTTAGTTTTAACAAGTACATTTGGTAAACAGTATTTTGCTAACAGTAAATATAAAATCAAAACTTAATTATTTAAAAGAACAATTTTGGAAACTGAAACAAACAACAGATTATCAACGAAAAAAAAAGTGAAAACTGAACAAACATTTTGCTTGCTGTATTAACTACGGCCTAACGTAACTATTGTTTATGTTTATAATATTGTTATGTTGTAGAATATTTATCGAATAGCAGGATGTAAACCAGGTTGAGGGGATCATTGAGGTATAGGAGGTGGAAGGCCACCTTAATTAAACTGATGACTGTTATTTCAAATACTCTTTAATAAACTTCATTATCTCCTACCAGTCTAGAGATCAAGAAAAAAAATCTTTTACAGTAATCGTATCAAATTTTCAATATCGAATTTTCACCGGAAATATCCGTTTTGAGGACTCCTGAGTCCAAAAAAGTGGTTTTTAGCAATTGGTCTCTGTGTATGTGTAACAACATATCTCAAAAACGAAAAATCGCAGTATGTTCAAACTTAATATTTCATTAAAAGGGCTACCAGGAGACCTGATTATTTCGTAAAAATCGTTCAAACGGAAGTGCCACCTTTATTTTTTTAGAACTTCAGCCTAAAGTTAATATATGTCTGATAGTGGACAGTGAAGGAAATAATATTAATAAAAAATAAATATCAGTCATTATAAATAAAATAATTTTAATAATAACAAAATGCACTTTTTCCCTGTCCATGAAATTGTTTAATTTTGTTCATTTAAAAGAATTTAATAATATTTAATATTTTTCATGGCTTTTGGAAAGAACAGTGGGTAATGTCTAATGAACAGATATATGATTCAATAAGCACAACAACAACAACAACAACAAAGTAATAATAATAATTGATGGATTAAAGCAAAACTTTCCAAATAAGATATTTTGATAATATAATTTTCCAGCAAGAAAATGAACTCCGAAATTCTTGAATAATAATAAATTGGCAGAAATAATGCAGTGAAGCTAAAATTAGTGGTTTTGAATTGATGAAGATTGAAGTTGAAATGAAAAACTTGATTGAAAGTGTCTGTTAGATTGAATTTTTTTTTTTTTTTTTAATCCTTATGAATTTCCTATAAAATTTCTCGGAATTTTTTAGTGGAAAACTTGTCTACTATTTTAAAACTTCACCAAACAACATTTGGTTGCTCTAAATATAATAAATAAATAATAGAAAACCTAAACAAGAGAAAATTTAAACGTCACAAAAACCAGAATCTGTAAAAAAAAAAGTGTCAAATAAAACTGATAGACTTGATTATGTTTTGTTAAAAAAAAAAATGGTAGCAATTGTTTTCGTGAAAATCGCGTAAAACATAAAAAAAAAACAAACATTCAATTAAGTTGCATTTGTGTCGGTTATGAATTGTGACTGAAACGTTCATATTTGATTTGAGTTGTGCTCCTAACTCATTCATTCATTTACACACACACACTATATATAAAAAATCTTGGACTTTTCCCCGAAGGAAATACGTATATTTCCCGTAAAATTTCGAAAATTTGAGATGATCCCAAATTTTTTTCCTTTAACAGCACTGAAAATGTTAAGAAAAATCATTCTAAAAGATTATCTAGATCAAATAAATTAATTTTATTTTAAATAATAGGAGTTTATAGCATTTTGTCCATCATATCAAATATCTAATCATTGATAATTTTGAGTCATTAAATATTTCATTAAGATTTGGATTAAAATTCATCTGAAGAAATATCTCCCCAACATCATCGTGCACACAACTATGAATGATCAAATTAATACGCTGAAAAATGTGATGACTTTCTTCCGAACAAATTTTTTATAACTTAGTAAAAAAACAGATAGACTTATTATTACGCAGTTAGTCCTATAATTAATTGGAAGAAATTCCAAAGTTTATAATATCCATTAGTAATATCACCTTTTAGTAATAAGATTTTGTAATAAATCTCTTTCATCAAGTTAACTGCAATATATTTTAATTAATTCAATGCAAATTAATTCAATTACAATAATAATTGTAAATATTAGACCTGTAATAATTACAAATATTTATTATCTCGGATTAAATGGAGTATTAACAATTCATTATTATATTATAGCCAAATAAATAAACAAGATATAACTCTCTATAATATACAAAAATAATATTTATATGAAGTTGTAAAAGTATCGTGTTTACTTGGATTAAAATGTATTTAATTACTAATTATAAAATTTAATACCATACAAGTAAAAATGAATAATCAGTGATAAATTCTCAGAATTAGGTCAAAGAATGTTTTTATGTTATCCTAAATTTATATTGGTTTTTCCATTGGGAATCTGGATTTTATAATAATGTTTGTTTTCTAGTTTATAATTTATATCTAGATTAATTAAATGTATATTCTATTTATGTTTATATACCTATCAAAAGAAAGTAAAGAAATTGGAAACAATTTATATATATTTAACAACAACAAAAATCTTATATGAAACTGAACACACGACTTCTATCTCAGTGCAATTCTCATAATTTTAATTTTCCCAAAATATTTGGTTATCCATAACGCTATACAGGTGTTAAAACTATACAACATGCAGAAGTGGCAGTTAAGAGAGTGAAGCTGCAGCTCACAGCTCCCTAAATGATTAATTAGTAAACAACCAAATTTTGAAGGAAATCGCGACAAACTTCTCTCAACCAGCGTTACTTTGTACAGGTTTTTGTTTTCATGTTTACACACACAAAACACATACAGAAAGCGCTCACCTATAGACTATTCGATAAAAATACTTTTTTTTCGTAGTCAGAAGCCTCAAAGTATGGATGCATTTCCCCTTTAAAACTTGATTTTGAAAATTAGACAAGATTGTAAAACTTACTCTTTAAAGCAACATTTACAAAAAAAAAAAAATATATAAATTAATAAAATATTGTAAATCACTTAAATTTAAAAATTGTATTTAAATATAAATTTCAAATAATCGCATCTTTTTTTTAGAGTTGCGACATCAAGTAAAAACTTAAAGAGAAGAATTATTATTGAAAATATATATTTAGATAATAAATATTAACAAAATAATTAAACTAGACAAAAATTTTAATAATACTGAACCACGACATCGACAAAAAAAACAATTTTTGTATATAAAATTTCTTCACTAGAAAATCCGAGAACAAATGTATAAACTAAAGGAAATCCCCCTGACCATTTTATTTCAGATATAAATAGAGAAGTGAATAAACTATCGCTTTTTTGTCTTCAGAACTATTCAAGTTATAAAGAAAACATTTATTATATAAATTAATTGAATTTTAGATGACATTGTTTCAGGTAAAAAAATGAAAATGTCTTCTGAATGAGAAGCAGATAGTATTAAAATATTAGTAATATAGCTAAAATGAATTTTGAATTAACGTAAGAACAATTAAAAAAAAAAAAATAGAATTTATTATAATACGCACCTGATTAGGTAAAAAATAAAAAAAAACATTAAAACAATTATTTTAATAAAGTGAGCAGTAAATTTGAATAATTATTCGTCGTCCACTTAAATTACACAACACTGGCATTCACATCAAGCACATCATCAAATCCACTATGTGATCAATGAAACAGAAATAATAAATATAATTATGGATAATAATATGAACACGTGGAAGTCATTAATAGAAAGACGTAAAGTGGTTTGTATACTACTAGCTGGGTAGCGCGATGTGACATGACGTTATAAGTAGCGGGCCCGAACTGAGCCCAGTAGAACACCGTCCTACCGATATATACACCACGGGGCCAGACTTGCACTCACACACACACAAACACACCTCCAACTGGCGGGCCCTCTGTTGCCGTCCCCACTACCGCCTCTCTAGTCTACCTCTTGGCTTCCCTTCTAGTGTAATAATATTGCTGCTGCCTCCGACCAACTACTTCTAGATCTCTCTCTAGATATTGCAATAAGTCTACATTTCATCTGTTGTGTTCCGTGTTTATATTTGCAACAACTATTCTCAAAAAAAAAAAAAAAAAACATAGCGTGCAATGAATTCAATGAAAACAAGTAAATAAATTAAAATGAGTTTTTTTTATACACTTTTTATATTCGAAAGAAAAATGGAAATAATGCTTCCGTCTTCAAAATTATAATGTCTGTCTGTGTAAAATACGTTGCGTATTTTTCTCAGAAGTTTACTTCATACCGTCCAATGTTATAAATAAATAAACTAACCAATTATTATATAGTTTGAATAAGTGAACTTTGAATTGTTGTTAAAAATATATTTAACAATATATAGGTACAATATGTAGTGTACGTATATATAATATTTAAAAACAAACTTTTTAAATGCCTTTTAGCAAATAAATTATTTAATATCTTTTACAAAAAATAGGATGATATCTAGAACTCCATTCCGAATATTTGTCCTAATTTCGATCCTTCTTATGTTTCATATCATTCCAAGACCAAAATTGTGGCAAAATCTTTTGTATGTATGCAGTTTGTCTTTGAAATTCTAGGATTATTCAGTAATTTTATTTTCTGTTTTGTAATAAAAACTTTCTTATTAAATAGGTAACCAAGTGAGTAATTTATGTTCCTCTTTCTCCTACTGTCGTAATGTTACGAATCCTATTGTATTTTTGAATTGTAGTATTAATCGGAAATACATACTACAAGTTCAAATCAATTCAAGAAAAAAAAAAATTAACGAATGTTGTGTAAATGATCGAAAATAAATAACACTAAAAAAAGCTCAAACTTAATATTTCGTTTAAATGGACGATCTGAGCTCTAATCGGTGAATACCCTAATCAGAAGTCCTACTTATTTAACATAGGGTTTATACTTTACCGCCTTTCAACAGTTTTCTTTAAAATTGACTCATTAACTACATGTTAATCACAAAGTATATTTTCTCCCAAAAAATAAGAAGATTTCTGGAAGAGCTACGACTATGCACTTCTTTCTAAACAGCCATTTCTGCCTCATGAGCAATGTACAACTATACTAATTTAATTTATTAAGGCGAAAAAACATTTAGAAAAAAAAATGCAACTTCCGGGGAATTAACAATCACACTGTGATAAGAATTGTGAAAAGAAAGTCATTGAAGTGTTTCACCAGATTTTTAAAATCAAACCATCGATGGGTGTTATGAGAGGGTACAATTCATTTCGAAACCTGATTTTTCTCTCTTGGCATGGTTGTTTTGTCAGAAACTCCCATATTGCCAGTTACTTACTGCCTCAATCTTAGTATCACTTATATTGATAATAATACTTATTAATAATAATTTGCTAAATAATAACAATTATATAATATATTTAATAAATAATTTAATGGTTCTTTAACAATTACTAAAATAATAAATATCTAACAATAACAAAATAGAAGCTATAACGTAATACTACTATAATCTTATCTTTATATTTATATCTGTAACTTTGTATCGACTATGAATTTGTAGAACAGTTTAATGTCGTCAATATTACGATGCAGTATGTCAGTCAGTGTGGTGAATTTTGAAAATATGTTATAGTTTTGTCTGATGCTATCCACACTTCTTACTTGACATGATAATATGTTCGACGTTCTCCTCAACATTGCACACTTTACAATTGCCAGATGTTACCAATTTGAATAAGAACATAGTTCTATTTGTCCGTCCATATAGTGTGCGTAGTCCAGTCAGTGTCACTATTTGGCCACCTAAGAATTTATATTTCTTGAACCAAAGTCTCAAAGATATGGTTCGCAGATTAGAGAAATGGTACATTCCTTTCTAAGAAAATTCTGTTTCATATAAAGTTTGCCATTCTCGCTACAATATGAACTCTGTGTGTGTGTGTGTGTGTGTGTGTGTGTGTGTGTGTGTGTGTATGTGTGTGTGTCCAGGCATCGTCGAAATCGATTTTAATCGTTACTTTGTAAGGGAAAGTTAAGTGGGAATTATTGGTTCAAATCACAGAGATGCCATGTTACAAAACTCAGTTTGAGGGTCGGTTTATTGCTAGCACTAAATTTAGACGCTTGTTACAAGAAAAACTCTAAATACGGCCTTTGAAACAGCATGCTTCAAAAGCGATTTATTTAAAGGCCGTGGCTTTATATTAGAAAATTTGATTGACAAGGTTACTTTATAGTGAATTCCTTTTTCCAAATAGATACTGGCCATTAAATTAGGTTTCTAATTGAAAATACAACAATTAGAAAATTTATTTTGGAAACTACAATCGTACGATACCTTTAAAGTAAACAAAATATATAGATTCAAAAACAGTCAATATTAAAGGAATAAGGGAGCCTGAGGGGCAGGCAGTGAGCAGTAAGAGAGCCCTACCCCCATAAAGCAACTATTCTACTAACAACCGCAATATTAGGTAACCTAGAAAACTATATCATTTCTTTTTTATTCGATGTTTTCTACTTTGGAGAGCATAAACATGAGACATGCACCTTAAAACAGGCGTCTTTTTTTATTTACTTTATGAGGAGAGGGATTTAGCTAAGTGGTTAGTGCGTTGGACTCCCACGCGGAGGTCCCAGGTTTCAGTCCAGTGCTTACCCTTAGATTTTTTCTTTCTAGGAGCCTCTACAGTTCACTGTGTTGTCTGTAGCAAGAGAACACTGAATTTTCATACATAAAGTAGAATTTATTTTATGTTCTTAAGAAAACTTGATTACAAAAGAATCACTCAGAATATAAGTTATTGTAAATTTTTGTGATGTACATTTGGTGATATATATTTTTATCGCATAATAACCTTTTTAAAGAGAATAGAAGCAAAAATGTGTTAAGATCTTCCCTAAAACCCCATTTCGTTAAAATAATACATAGCCATTATATTCAACTCGCAACAGTGTTTATCTACATACTATCTTCTTTCTATTAGTATAATGTGAGGTTTTAGTGTAAACAAATCTTTTGTAAAGTCTCCTATTAATTATTCAAATGCAAGAAAAAAATCGATATAAACAATAAACTGGTTGAGAAAGTCATAATTTCATTCATTTAAAAGAAAAGAGCGCAAATTACACTGTGCATGACCACAGTCACAACTTTAACAAAATATTGTTTTCTATACAACTACTTTGCACATTAAACACCACATACACATCAAAATACTGTTTGGCCTTGATAAAAATAATGAAAATTATCAAAATGTTGGTGAAAATTAATGTCACGCCTCACAACTTTTATGAATATCTACTTCCAACGGCCAAAAAAACAATCAACCTACTCATTTTAAATTCTGTTTAGTAATCTAAAGTTGCTACATTAACCATATAGACTAATCATATTATTTTATCATTTTTCCAGAAAAAAATTGAGTTTGAGCCTTTAGGCTTCCGTTCTGAAATAATCTTTATATTCAATATAATATACGGCTCCCCCAATTACATAATATTATGGACAATTCAATACAAAGAATACTTTACATATTGAACTACTGCTCGAATTTCTATTTGCTTTTCTTAATGAGAAGGAAAACATGATCTTTCCTCTGTTAGATCGTATTATAGAATTAATCGCCAGCAAATTCGCCACACAAAAGCTGGATTCAATACTTCCATCAGTGCCTCTTCTGAGCCTAAAAGAGCACGTTGCATTACACCCTCTGACACGCCGACTGGCGTTTGAATTGGCTTCAAATTCGACAGCCAATCTCTCGTCTATAAACTGTCTTTAGGGGTAAGAGAAATTGATTAAAATCTAATGTCTGAGAGCTTAAAAGTGAGTCACCAGATAAACTTTTAAGAATAAACATCAGTCGATATAAATCAACTTTAACATTGAAAGGTTCACCAAGTTTTCACCACGTGTTCACCACCATAAGAACAAGCAAGAGTTAAGAAATAGTCTTATCACTAGTCAAACGAATCACAACAATACTCACGCTACCTACAGGCAATACACTTCACTCGGTCACTCTACCTCTAAAAACTGTTTTCCTTCTTAATCAGTAAAAATGTTAACATACAAACTGTAAGTGTAGTGCCAATTCACGTATTCTTATTTCAACATACACCAATGTCGTATTAACATCATATTAACATTGCAAACAGCACTTCCTGTTTAAATAACGTATGCGGGTCTTTCACAATCTGCAGGAGGTCCTAATAAAAATACATATTGGGCGAATTTTATTAAGCTGAATCAATCGATAGTAAATTACAACTGCAGTACGATTTTTTAGAAATAACGATAACAGTTCTTTGTGATTAGGTCAAAGAACAAGATTTGTTTATTTTAAACGTCTTTAATTTTGTTATTATAGAAAATTTGGCGTGTAATATTTATACTACAGTTTTTTTAGCTGTAATTCACAGAGTTATAATTGACAAATTATATCTTCAGGCTGGAATTTTTAGTAAATATCTATTTGATTTCAATATTTCTATATTACGGGAGTACTTAAACTATAATTAAGCGTCACTTTTGTTTGAAGCGTGATCTCGCAGCTTCTTCACATCTCCCTCTAATATCAATTTTCTTGGAACCAAGTTCAAAACAAAAGTGCGAGAATTCAAGGTTCGATTCCTGTGAGGGCAAAGAACGAGTTAACTAACTCAAGTTAGCGTCAAGAGGAAATGTGCAAACGCCTATAGAAACCGCTTACCACAAGACCCCTCAATAAAAATTATTCTGGCAAGTTTTGGCCCTTCATGGGCCGTTTATGCCAAAGATTTGTAATTGTATTTAGTAAGTCAAGTTTAAACAAACTCCTTAATGTAATTATCAAAAAACATCTGGTGTTAAACACTCATACAACTTTCTATCACACCAGTTTTCAAAATTGTAATTGACAAATTTTATAGTTACTATACCAAATTTAAAGAAATTTGCCAGCGTTTTTATGGAGAAAATCACAAAAATTGTTTAGTAAAAACACTCTTCCAATTTACGAAATTTTCTTGAAACTCGGAATTTTGGAAATCTATTTATTTCTAATAATTTTGTCTAGATGGTAGAATTTCATAATCACCTAAGATAGCACTTTAGAAGTAAACATAACTCCACCTTCCCCCAAAAGCCTCCTTAAATGATTTTACCCGTAGAAATGTTACAAATAAAAGTTGTAGCTCTTTATATGTGTAGTTCACATACTTAGTTTAAAGAAAATCGTTAGAGCCATTTTAGAGAAAATAGCAGAATATCTGTCATCTGATTTTCTTCGAACTCGGAATTTCAACAACATATTTAATTCTAATTAATATTATTTAGATGATAGAATTGTGTAGTAAACTGGAATAGCACTTTAGAGGATAAACTAACCCCATCTCTCCCCCAAAAGTGCCCTTAAATGCATTTTTCCTGAGAAATGTTTCAAATAAAAGAAATTTGAAACAAATAATAAAAATTGTAGATCTTTGTATATGTTAATATACCAAGTTTAACGGAAATCGTTGGAGCAATTTTGGAGAAAATTGTAAAAAAAAAAAGTGAAAAAATTATTTAATAAAGTGGTAGTTCTGGTTGTGGAATTTTTACAAATAAGTACTGCCAGATCCCACAGTGATACCCAAACGGAATATCAAGTTTGAACTTCTGCGATTTTTCGTTTTTGAGTTATGCTGCTCACATACATACACACACACACACACACACACACATCATTTGCTAAAAACCATTTGTGTGGACTCAGGAAATCTCAAAACGGATATTTCCGGTGAAAGTTGATATCGAAAATTTGACACGATTACAAATAAAGATAGATTTTGGTCAACCGATTTCCCACAGCCTCGGAAATTCGGCAAAACATTGAATTCTCATTAATACTATATAGGAATAATTTTAGTACTAAATGGTACTTCAGAGGAAAGCCTAGCATCATCCCTTCTCCAGAAACCTTTACAATGAATTTTCCCGGAAAAATAGTTTATGATAGATATATCTAAATGTATGAAGTGGGTATACGAAATTTGAAGAAAATCTTTGAGGTTGTTTTCATTAAAATCGGAATAACTGACAAAAATGTATTCAATAAATTATGGTTGACCGCTTTTTACCAAAATCTCATTGTTGGGACCACTGGTGGCATAAGGAAATAACAAGCTTAAAGTATCTGGATTTTCCAGTTCATGCTGACCACACACACACACGCACATGCAATTTAATAGAATAAACTACAGTTTTGTGTTGTGAAAATTCTACACAACAGCATAGGTAAGTTCCAGTGTTGAGTTGATTCTTTCCCTCATACGTTGACGGCTCCATGTTGCTGACACCTGCCTATCAACGTTTGACGATCGCCTGACATTGGCACTTAATCATTTCTGTCATCCCCACCACCTGTATAAAACAGACTGAATGTAACATGAAAGTTTACAAAACAACAAGCTTACAGTAGGTGCTGATCGAAATTGTATTTAAGCTCGCAAAATTTGAAGCTTAAGTATGAGTTCAAGCGACATTCAAGCAATCTAAAAATCAACATTCGAAGGAGTCATATAGATGTTTATTTGTTATGTAGTTGTTTATTCCATTATACCCAGAATAATTTCGAAAAATCAATTTTTTGTGCTCAGGGAACTTCAAACATGTATTTCTCAATTCTCCAAAATGTATTACTCCATCCTCGCAGTAATACAATAATGTTTATGTGCTTTAAATTAGAAAAAAATAAATAAAATAAAAAATAAATGAAATCAAAAATTTGCTTCGGATTAAAAAATTGGGCTTTACATTTCTGCTAAGCATAGTTACCACAATAAAAATAAAATCTGGTCTAAACAATCTTTTTGTGCATTTCTAAACTTTTTAACTTCTTGACAATTTACTTCATACGCTTGTTTTCAGGGGCGGGTGTTGGTGTAGTGGTTATGAGCACGGAGTTGTAACTGGGAGGATCCCAGTTCGAGTCCAGCGTATAACAGCTAAATTTTATGTTTATTTAAAAAATGTTATTAGTAAAGTAGGTACTTCCGCCTCCGTCCACGACACCTAATTTGCTAGTTGCACGTCAAGCCCGCTTGAAAAAAATAGCCATTACTTTACTTTACTTTTACTTCATATGCTTAAATCAAATTTAATAACAATAAATTTGTCAGTAAAAGGTTTAGATACATAATAGGATCATAAAAAAAATGAACTTTACACAAAAACTCTACCTTAAATTCATTCATGAAATAAGAACTAATGAACAGATCAATTTCCTTGACTTAACAATCGTAATGTAATTGGCGTGGATGTGTTGTAGTAGCTTGGGTAGCACGAGCGGTTTAGTAAAGGGCTTGTGTGTACGTTCAAAGAGAATTGAAGTAATAAGAAATATTTAAGAAAACACTGGTAGATTAAATTAAATAGTATTATCTTTTAAAGAAATTTAGAATACTGTTTCAATACAAGTAATTATGGTTATAATCCATTATTGTATAGAGATTAGGAATGCACAACCTTATGTTTTAACTTATAGGGACCAGGGGGGGGGTGGGAAGGGGGGGGTGGGGGTGAATGATTAGACTGGCACAGATGCTAAAATAGCGATTCCTGAAGTGTTCTTCTGATTGAATGTCTGTTTCAGACTATTCTCGTTTGAAAGCTGAATGCAGACTGTCTTGAAAGAATGCCTTCTAATTGTTAGTGCAAATCTTTTCAAATAATGCTGGTATGTCTGGAGGGAGAGTTTTGTCTTATCCTAACTGTTACTTGTCCCTTTGACTCTTAAATACCATTGACCTAAATTATAGTACCTGGCTCTTTCCCCTTCACTAAAATACAGAGATTGAACTAGCTAAAATTCAAAAAATTATTTTACTAAACTATTTTCAAAATTCTTATTTTCTTTCATTTCTATCTTCCACTACACAATCCTCCATCAACATAATTCTTTAATTACAGATTGGTATGTGAAACCTATTCGATCAGACTGGTATTTACATTTTAATTCCTATCATCCCTATTCCCAAAAGATCAATTTTTTCTTAATGCATTCACAAAACGCGTCCTCATTCTTAGCCACTCCAAATTTCACGAAAAGAACGTAAATATCCTGTCCAAGCTTTTTTATAATAATGGTTATCCTAAAACTGTGTGTAAAAAGAATCTTTGAGTTGCCTCACAACACTAGTATTTTGCCTAATATTTTGGATAACAACCAAATTTCATCTATGAATCCCAATTCCACTTCTTTTCCAAAATATATTTCCTTTCCTTATATAAGAAACCTATGGGAAAGAATATCTAAAATCCTCAGACCATACACCATCATCCTAGCACATAAACCAACCAATACAACTCACAAACTTTTCAACCGCAACTCACAAGGAACCGACAGAACTACAACCAAATATTATATATAAAATAAATTGCCAGCAATGTTCAGCCACATACACAGGTCAGATGAAACAATATTTAAAGAACAGGTTGTACCAACAGGATTAAGACTGTAGAAAAAACAACCCTAACACTGAAAACATTATAGCACTCACTAAACATCATACTGAAAAAAAGACACAAATTTGATTTTTCCAACACCAGTATTTTGGCAACTGAACGTAATCGAAAAAAACTCACCTTTTTGGAAATGCTACATATAAAAAAACAGATAAATACCATGAATTACAGGACATATACCAACAATCTCTTGTGTATATGTTGAGTGTATATGCTTCTCACTCTTCGGATCCTATGAATCTTTAATGATTTTTTTCTACATAATAGAATAAAACATTTACCACGACTCTGTGTTTTCCCAATAGTCCCCTCTTTGCACTAGTCCCGTTATAACTATAACTGCCTTTGCTATATTATACCGCTCCATCCTTCATACACTCTGTAGTTTATATGTTCACTGTTCACTGTGGTGTTACAATGTTTCCACTTACTAGTTTTCCAAAAATAAAGTTTTAAGTGACACTTTTTTAAGTGTAAGATTTATTATTTTTATAACTTGATAAAGTTAATATATTTGTAGAAATGTTGGCAAAAATATAATTCTTTAATTTCAAAGACCGAATCTCATTATCCACAACCATCATACTAAGAACGGTCAATAAGCATATTAAAGGAACTTAATTAATTTTGTTTTAGTTTCCAATAAAACGACCAAAACTGTTGTTATTTGAATTAAAAATATCTTCACTCATGAGTAGGACAATACAACATAAGTATATATTCGGAATATAGTCGTTATTCAATGACATTTCTGTTTTTGTTTTGTTTTTTAATTAAAGCGCTTTAACATTTGATGTAATTGACGGCCGGAGCCTTCTCATGCGCTGCCGGCCTCCGGATTGTTGTCTATATAACGATAGAATCACCGGACAGTAAGATGCTAGAACAAGAAAATCTAAGAGTAGTACTGTTGGACTGATTGAGCTAATCCTCCCATCCCTATATTTTTTCTATTCTGAAAGAAATCTTAATGCAAATCTCAATGAGTAAATTAAATTATTATACTTATTATCATTATAAATGGATGTGAGAAGGAGAGAGAATGGATTTTAGAGAAATAAACTAGAAGATATGCTGAACACTGTATAATGAAAAGAACACACAAACTGCAAGGACTTTAGACAAGAATTATAAAGAGACAGACTGGCTGAGTACTGAGAAGGTAGTAAATAGGTACTGGCTCGTTGTATTGTTGTAAAACGGTCACGGTCTTATACTGTCCTGAACTCTTCAGCTGTCGCTTTATTTAAATGAATCTAACTCTCCCTTTCTAGTCTGGCCTACGTGGGGAGTAACTAACTTTTGATTCATTTAATGTATGCTTCTCCACTCTTCGGATCCTATGAATCTTTAATGATTCGGATCCCAGTACTTAATAGAATAAAATATTTTAATATTTCAGATAGAATATTTTTTTCTTGCACGGATTATAAAAATAAAATTATTACAAACATTATCATACTTTAACATTAAATAAACACGGTGGGAGGAAGGAGTTAAAGAGGCTATGACCGGTTACGGTCTAACAGGATCAGATGCTCATGACAGAGACAAATGGAGAAACCAAGCTTGAGTCGAGAGGAACTACATAACGTAGAATACCTTAAAAAAAAGAAGCAAATATAGATAATTAGATTATAAGAAAGTCCAGTTATTGATGTAATTTGATTTTCCGGTTCATTTCTTTTTGTTTATAATATTAGGTTGGTGCGATCCCACTTAGTAACTTTTGCAGAGAATGCAGTATCTAGCTAGTTTCCAAACAAAATTTTCTTTTATTATGTAAAAAGGAAGATTGCAACAAGAGAAACATTCCAATCGAATTCAGTTTTATCTTAAAAAAATATTTCGAATTTATAAACGAATTTATCATTTTTTGTAATCTAAATAAAAAATATCCCCAAACGTTCGTCCATGACTAATTTCTCTTAGATAATATATATTTGTAATGGATTGAAGACTGGATTGTGATCAGTTGTAAAGATGTTGAGAAAGGGTGATAAAGAAATAAAATTTTAGCTCCACGCTTTTTATTACCCAGCTTGCAACCACCAAACATTTATCATCGTAAATTTGTTTCATTTTAACATAAAAAAGCGGAACAGAATTCAATAAAACTATCATTTATTTATGCTTAATGTATATTGATCAGAGCTTATTAAAAAATAAATAAATAATAATAAAATAAAATAAAGAATTAGAATAGAAAGATGTTTTGAGAAGTCTAGTTTTATTAGTACTAGTGCTTAGTAGTAGTGATTGTTTGCATATCTCAGCAGTTTAACAAAGCTGAATGTGTGTGTAGGTGGTACACTAGGAACCGAATAGTTCATTGCAGAGGAACACCTACTGTAGACAAAACAATATTCTCAAATCGTTCAAAAGAGAGGCGCTCCCTGGTGGCTTGTTTTATTTTAGAAATAAAGAATGAAAAAAAGGAAAATGAGGATATTGGTATCATCCATTATCAGTCCAAGACTAACTATGTCTGTAAATTAATCCAGAAAAGATTTCTGTATGAATTATCAAGTGGATAAAAACAACTTATTTTGAATTCATATCACTAAAAGATCCATTATATTATGGAATAGGATGAACTAAGATATCTGTGTTTTGTTACTTTCTCTTACTCCTAGTAAGAGGAAGTATTGTAATCGTGTCAAATTTTCGATATCGAGTTTTCACCGGAAATATCCGTTTTGAGGTCCCCTGAGTCCAAAAAAGTGGTTTTTAGCAAATGGCCTGTCTCTGTGTGTGTGTATGTATGTG
>JAAEAF010004936.1:0-30108 GCA_011037195.1 Triatoma infestans
ATTAAATTTAATTGGTATTCCCAATTATATGAAATACTTAAAAAATTCCCAATTATATGAAATACTTAAAAAAATAGACGAAAACTCTCTTTTGTCAGTAACTGACCCAATAAAATTTAAAGGAAAAATTTCTATAGTTTTAAAAAAATATTCAGAATATTTTTTTAAAAGCCGATGATCTTGAGCTACAGCGCGTTAGCGAATGCAGCCCATTTTATAAACAAATTGAGAGGCCACCAGCACCACAGAATATTATTACTACAACACCAATTTAACATTCACCATAAACAAAATTTTCTCCCAATTAAGACTATCTAGTAAATATCAAATTAAAATTACTTATAAAAATTTAGTTTATATAATTAAGCCAAAAGAGATATGTACTATTTGTAATATGAATGTTTTAGAAGATCTCTACCACATTACTGTTAAATGCCCTATATACTGTGCTCTCAGAAACCACTATATACCTTATGTAAATGATACAACAGCCGATACATTCCCTTCATTATTTGCTAACAATGACTATCATAAAATAAAAAACTTAATATTCTATTTAATCGCCTGTCTGAAATTGAGATCATTCACAATTAACGAGTAACTATACGATAACCTACTCTTAAACATGAGAAAATATAAGTTATAGAAATTTACGATACATCAAAATAAATCTGGATTAAATCTAAAAGTAAAACTTGGTTTAAATTATTTAACTATTAAGTTAAGACTAGGAGGCAAGATGTTTATTCATTTTCTATTATTTTGTTTAAGTTTCTTATCTTAATTTATTTATTTATTTATTTATTGATTGTAGCCCTAATTACAAATTTTTTCTTTTTTAGTTGATAATATAATCTCTAATGGTTGTTTATTTTATTTATATTTCAGTTTTTATACATATAATATATAAATTCAAGATCTAAAGGTTTTATGGGGGGTTCTAGGATATCACATGTGTCAAATTAATTATTATATTATTACTTTGAAACTATTGGCAGTGTTTATTCTGAAAGCTGTATGAAATTTCCTATAAACCGCTGCGCACTTTGCGTTGTAGATTTTATGCTGCTTTAAAGATGTGGTCAAGCAAGAAAGAAAAGAACGCTTTTAACGCCATGTCAGCGATGGCCATTGATGGACAATGACTGTTGTCTTAGAAATGAATGTTGCTGGGTGCTGCACAGACAACTACAAAACATGAAGAGCAGAAACTGGAGGTTTTCGAAGAAACCGTCCAGCAAGCAATGTCCTATCCCGTTAGCTCAATAGTAGCCACTCAAAGAGACGCAGGCAATTAACTGCTAAAAATCAATGGATACCATAATATATTTTGACATTTTTGACATTCAAACGATGCTATTTCCAAATAGCGCAAAGTAACAAATGCGAGTATTTGCTACCTGTATATCGAATCCAAGCTATATCAACAAATATACGATATATCGATCGCAAGTTTTATTTGCATGAAATTTTGCAAGCACAGTAACAGCATAACTAAATAACTGGGCTAACAAATTCAATGGTATATAGGAATTACAATTTAGGTAAAATCCTGGTAACATGATGGAAATTTCTAACATATTCCACAGTTGATAATCGTCCATGAATTTTAATCAGAAACAGAGAGCGCTAAATGGTCTTTACTATCATCATCATCATGGCAACATTCTTCATGGTTACCACCCGCAGCTTCCCCCTTGCTTTCGGCTCATACTTCAAGCCTTCATGCCATGATGATGAGAAGAGCAGGAAATTCAAGTGTTATCTGGTAGAAATTAATCAACTACATAATATTCACCACCTCCACTTCATTAACTCAAACTAATTAGCTTCTATATTGCTCTAAATTGGTTTTTTATTTACTTTTGTAGAAAAGCGAAGTAATTCATAAAAATAGCTTTCAGTTTCAAAATGTATTATTAATTAAATATGATTGCTACTTTATTATAATTACTTAGTTTAAAATTGAATATTAAAAATGATTTTATCTTATTTTCTTTTTTCCGATCAAGATAAATTAAATTTTTTCTTCGTTTCTTTTAGATTTTCTGAAAATTATGTAACTGCATGAACAGAATATATATACAATATATTTATATATATATCTACCTAACTACCCGATGGCGTTGCTACGGACCTTCAAGGACCTGGGCCTTGTCCACTACTCTTTGCGAATCTTCTTTCTCATGGGTAAGTGTCTCCTCCATAGGCTTACCTCAATAATATTTTGGGGATTATCTCAGCTGGCATCCACTCACCTTGCCCCAGCCACCTTCTATATACATAATTTAACTAATTATAATTTGCTTCCATTCAGTAAATCAAATGATACTACCATTGCCCTACTTTGCACCATAAGGGAAAATGCACTAACTAGCTACTTCTTCAGAGTACTTGACGTCTCTGCGGGTAATCCCATAACAACATGATCAACACAGCAGACCGGACCCTTTACAAGATCTGCTCTTCTATCATCCCACACCATCTTCAGGTAGGTCTTCCTTATCTTCCATCTTCGGTTCCTCTAGGGGTTCACTTGCTTACTTTCTCCTGCCACCTTTCCCTGAACGTTGGTTTCAAATGTCTATTCCATTTCAGTTACTTTTTTGTAATTCTTTCGTCCATAGTCTCCTTCACTTCCATACACTTCCCTATGCCTCCATTTCTGCTTCTATATCTCCTTGTCTTTTTCAATCACCTTCTCCAAGAATCCATTTTATTCTGTATTTATCTTTGCGATTACCTTCCTAATAGAAGTCAATGCATTGTGTCCGTATGCCAGGATTTCTTCCATATCGAATAGATTATTCTTTTGTTGCTATTTTTGAGGTATGGTTCTAAGTGACCGGGTAAAGCATCTTAACTGCATGTCGCGCCTGACCACTTCTAATCCCACACCTCTCCTCACATTATCCCTACTCTTCCGAAACTACTGATCTCAAGTCCTTAAAAAAAAATATTTATTCCTCCTACATTTTTCCTCATCCAGTACAAAATCCTCTTTCACATTCCCTGCCAACAATATCTATCTTGTCAGTGACAGTGTATGTGTGTTGTCGCTACTTCCTAAATCATTGTGAACGAACAAAAAAATTAGCGGTCCTATAAAGAAAAAGTGATTGAAATTAATGAATTTCCTACTGGACCACAAGAGGGTGTAGATTACTTTGGAAGTATTATTAGAGCGGCCGCAGACCTCGGTAATAAAAAACATAGCAGCGCCTAAATAAGTATGGTGTGGGCCTAAACAAGTATGGTTTGACGGTGAGAGTGCGGGAAAATAGCGCATAGTATTTGCTTTCTGAAACTTATTTCGAAAAACTAAATCACATTTTATTAAAAAATTCTATATTAAGAAATTATCATATTAAAATCTTTTACAATATAGATATTTTTAATTTTCTCCATAGTTACGAAAATCCTATAAATTCTGCTTTTTTTGTAATGGTTATTTGTGCTAGAACAGAGGAAGCATTTGGGAAATTGGTCAATCCCGTTTTTTTTTTTGTACATATGGGAGAATAGGCGTTGGGTTTCTCTATCCCTGTCCTTATAGCGTTATTTTTCTAAAAAACTATGCGATATTATTTGCCATACTCAAGTTTCAAAGCCATTCTTAAGAATGTGCAAATACAGAACTATAAAAGAGATGCCATATATTTATATTCTTTGGAGATCAATAATTATATTATAAATACTGACAAAAAAAATGAAGGAAAGTTAATGCATTTGAGGAAATCGTTAGGAAAATTATTGGCCTCGAAAAGCAGGACCACGAAAGAGAATTATGTTAAATGCAACGCTTGGCGAATTGTTACCGCTTGCTTTCACAAACATCGTTAAAAATATTCCGCTTCAAATGGCTAGCCAAAGAGAGTCATTTGTATCAATGATAATCAAATCTGCACGAAATTGCTTGTGACGCTCCTGGAAATCGATATTATAAAACTTTTGGTTTGGTTCGCTCAAAGACGAAGAGGTGGAATTAGGTAACTGTAACTTTGGGATACCTCATTGAAGATTGAAGTAAACTTGAGGAGGATGAACAAATCTCCTCCTTTTTTTTAGACAAATTCATAGAGTAATGACTATTTAAGAAAGGGTGACAAATCTAGTCGTAATTCCGAGCACTGTATAATTATCTAAAGGATATAATGAAGCCTTAATTAAAGAGTTAACAGCCACTAATAGTTTTATGAGAATATATAAAGCCACAACCAATTTTAGAGATAAAAAGATTCCACTAAAAACTAATATTGCTTATAGACTGATAAGTAGATTTATATTAGTAATTACTTTAATATCAATACATAAAAGTATATTGTGGGGATAGAAAAAGAGCAATATTATTACCAACCTATGACATGACTTTACGCATATTAAAGTTTAGTATGTCTGTAAGTATGTGTAGTATGTCTATAGAGGAGAACGGGCTGTTTGTCGGCAGCACCTGCGGCCGTGTATCGTGTTACAACATAAAGTCATGCCAACTGTATTACATTCATATCTAATATCTACTACATAAGTTGTGTGCGTACCTCATAAAATGTATATTTTATCTTCCATACTATACATTATAATGTTATAACACCTTCAGCTACAAAGTATTATGTTTTATTAGGTCGCCCTAACATTTGTTTTTAACACTTTTTATAGTTTTTGTGCCATTGTCATATAGATTTAACCATATGGCAGAGGATTTGTAATTTTAATATTTAATATATAGGCATAAGATTAATTTGATTTATTAACAAATTATAATAATTTAAATATTAATTAATAGAGCCTACTCCAGTAAGAACTCATGGAGTCTGCAATTAAACTGTGAAAATTTAACATAAGGAATAATAGAAGTGGGGGTTCGAGAGAGGTAACAATATTAGTATTAGCAATATGAGGGCTAAGGGAGTAAAGTAATGGCATTATTTTCTGTTACAATTGATGGCTCCAGACAAACTGTCAGTCTGGAGGCAGGTGCTTGGATACAGCGGATGAACAAAGGAGGTTTGTGGCATTAGTGGGTACGACCATTGTTTTCCAGGCTGAGGTCATTGAATGATAACTTTTCACTATGAGAATCATGGTTCACTATGTGAATCAGCTAAGGTGGGATCCACATTACCGTATCATGGTTCCGAGCAAGCAGTAGCGATCAATAAGCAGCTTTGAAATTGAAACAATAGAGGATAAGGGAATTGAAGAAGCATTGGTGGGGCTCGGAAGGGGGTCTCCAGGCTAAAATATTCACAAAAAGTTGAAATGACTAGGGGACTTGAAGTATTTCTCCAAGGCCAATTGAGGGTGATGCTGGCTGTACTAGTAACGCTTGAATTGCCAATCATTTGTCACAAAATAGGCAAGAGTCTCATCCTTTGTGTTAGAATTGTGACGAGGTTTGGACTATATTGGACTACCTAGGTTAGAGTCCTCGTTTTACCAATACTATGTTCTATATTTGGTTATTTAGGAGGGCATCTCTCAAGGAAAGCTTGAGAAATCGGGGATTAAGAATATTTTAAGATACAAGTCATACCGGTAGATTGCTGGAGGAAGCTTCTTTGGAATGGCTTGTCTTTTCTTTTTTTTTGTGGGTGATAAGCCCTATTGGCGGCTAGGTCCAGCGCTTCGAACAACCATTAGTAATAATAGAAGAAAAAATAAATTTAAAATATTTAACCATCTGCAATTGAACCGGAAAGCATATTCCTAATAAGCGATTTTAAATCATAATAACTTGGAATGCGAAAACATTTATTAGAATACGAGCATTTTCAAGGATACATGAAATACCATTAAGTTGACAACTTTGAAAGTAAGTAAACTTGTTGCCAATAAACTACTTGAGATAAAGATGGATTACTTGACTTCTTGACATATTTCACCATCTACCACTCTCGTCAACTCCTTGGAAAAAGAACATATCATGAAAGACCAAGGACTGCCAGATAGCGATGCAAGTTCCTGAAGTCAAACATTGGACAGGAGAGTTACAATAAAAAAAAATTCTGAATCAACATTCGGAGCTATATTTTGATATGAGTCTCATTAGAATTTCTTTCAGCGCGACTTAGTGTCTTGAAGATTAATCTACATCTGTAAATGACTAAACGGGCCAAAACAAGCTCCCGCGATATATTCTTCTATGTATTTTGTTGGAGACATGGAAGTGTCTGTCCCCAGCTGTAAATTGCCCTCTCTAGTGTAATTATTATCAGGAAAGGACCATATTGCACATCGTCAGCAATTAAAAACGTTATTTCTTTTCATTGATCAGCAACCCCATTTTCCTTGCTGAGCAAATAAGTCTGCTTTAAAGCTCTCTTCTTCTTATGAGAATACTTATCATCGGCTTACCTGCAACTGAGCAGATTTGTTCAATATTTTGCTACCAGTTTCTATATTTCAATTTCATATTATTATTCCTAGCGCAAAGTTCATCAGAAGCCGTGATTTCGCACCACCTTTCTTGGACTATTTTCAATCTTTAAAAGGTCGGAAACTTGATTTTTGGACTTGCCGCAACTCCTAGTGCTTTCTATGGAGTTACCAAGCTATGTTTATGAGGTAACTCCATATTGCCTTAAATCACTGGTATTATTGGTTAACTTTATCATAAGCGGGTTGGTAGCCAACGAAGAGATGATCGTTTAGTATTCCATATGTGGAGGGTTTTCAAGCAATTGAGTCAAGTTACAAAATTTTTGATCAACAGTAAATCTCCCTATGAGAAAACCATTTCGGTACCTATCTTACGTGTGAGAGAGTAATCTAACGAAATTACGTGATAACTTTTTTTATTTTATGAGACAGACAACATCCATTCTCTTGGCATTTGCTAACATTGTTAGATAAATTCTCCAAACATGTTAATTTATCATAAATCCTGTCCAATGCATTACATAATTCTCGAGATATATCATCTATTTCTGCTGACTTTAATTTGTTTAACTCTCGAATTACTTCACCGTATGACGGCGGGAACATTTCTTCATAATTCACAATTTCCCCAATAATTCTAACAGGAATTGTTTGTCAATTATTTTATCTCACCGAAATAACTTACCCATCTTTTCACTACTCCGGAGGGGGAGTGACGACATCATTAAAATGATATATACCTTAATAAAAAAGGGGTCGCACCATATTCCAATCCAGTTTTAGACAATTATTAATATAACATTTATAGTAACCATGGTAACAGTTTCTAAACATGGTTACAATTGAATGAAGTGCATTCACGCAAAACCGCGCATCGGCAACAACCTGGGGGGGGGGTGTCAGGAAGCCGAGGCCTTATAGTAAATAAATGAAACAAAACTATGATGTTAATAATCACAGTAGGAGTAAATCGTGTGATTGTGAAACATTTACGATTAAAAACAGTTAAATTGCATCAATATTCAATAAATTACCGGTTAAAATATGGCTGGTGATCGTGCTGGAGAAATGTTTAGAAACAAGTTTTATAATTATACATTTAGTCCTTAGTTTGGACAGAGAGTTTAAGAGACTGATTGGGCGATAGCTATTAGGATCGCTTTTTGGTTTACCAGCTTTATGAAATACTATCACTATAGCATTCTTCCACTGTTTAGGAAAATATCCTAATCTATAAGACAACATTCCAGGTAAGACTCAACAATACATTCAGTACAGAAAGACAAATACTAGCGGGACTACCACAAGGGGCAATCATGAGCCCAATACTCTTCAACCTCTACTGCTCAGACATACCTGAACCTACTACAGCGACCTTAGCTACCTACGCGGACGATACCATGTTAGCCTCATCCAGTACAGACATTAACGAAAGCATTACTGACTTACAAACATCAATAGACTGTATATCTGGCTGGTTTCACCGATGGAAGCTAAAGTTAAACCCATCTAAAACTGAAGCGAAAATCTTCGCTCTCCGGCGGTTTCGGAATGAAGACCTTCGCCTACTAACACTTGACAACCAGCAAATTCCCTGGAAACAAAAAGACAAAGGAGTGCGTTATCTGGGCGTAATCCTTGATACAAGACTCACCTGGAGACTACACATTAACACTAAACTGCAACAAGCATACACCCGACTGAAACAACTCTACCCACTCATTAACAGAAACACACCACTCAAACACTCCTGCACCACACTACTCTATAAAACTCTCCTTAGACCTCTCCTGACATACGCCTGTCCAGTTTGGATAACAGCTACCAACACACTGACAAAACGATTGCAGACTTTCCAAAACAAGGTACTGCGAATTGCACTTAACGCTCCCTGGTTTGTCAGAAACACACAAACACACAGAGAACTTGACATGCCAGATATATACACACACATGACTAAACTTACAGACAATTTCTTCCTAACGCTTCACACACTACCCTCAGCTTCACATTACCACATAGGCGAGCCTACTTCATCCAGACGATTAAAACCCAGACTGTATCAAGATCTCTGACAAAACTCATCTTTGTTTTATTGTTTCTTTATCTTTCAATACCTCTATGTGTAAAGCTCTAAGCGAGCTGGCCCATAATAATTAGTAAATATAATAATAAAAGTCCTTAGTTTACGTAAGAGTATTAAATTTTATTCTTTGGCCTCCACTCATGAGGGCTGAGCGTTCCTTCCTTTGGTCGATCTAAAATACTTCCGAAAAATTGTGAAATTTTAATTAAAATCAGATCAGTGCGAAAGACTATTCATGAGACATTCTTCTTCAGCACTTCTTCGGCATTACCATTAGATAGTCTCCTAAGAAGGAAACATAAATCCCAAATAATACTAATAATGGAAGTGTTGAATAAATAGATAAAGAATAATCTTATATCTGAAATATACATCTTACATCTGTTTCAATCAACTGAATGACTTATAAAAAAGTTAGAATTTTTTATTTATTTTCAACTTCAACAAACTTTACAAGATTTTTATTTTTGCTTGGTTGAAAAAGTTTGATGTAAAAGATAAATCAACACTAAGAAGGAAATGAATAATATTATTGGGGAGTGTAGAATGTTATGTTATAATATATATTATAAGGAGGTGTATTACTTTCTGGAGAAAAGTTAAACACCTAAAAAGCAATAGGTGAATTATTTATAATGGTACAGACAAATTTACCGGCCAGAAAATTCCCTGCTGGCCAATAAACTTTCTACCCTTTCTACCATCCCTTACTTTTTGACATGCACCACTATTAAAACTTTACATATAAATTTATTTCTCATTAAAACTTTCTATACACTAACTAATTATATAAGAAAAGAGATTAAAATCTAAGATTTTCACCACCTATATATTTAGATTTATTAGTGAAACAGATATTATTATAAATTTAATAGCACTATCTTTATTCAATTGTATCGAACATTACTCTTATAGAGATAAATTGAATTTATTATACTTTGCTTTTTCATATAATTTTTCTTCCGCTTATGAAAGACTCTTCCGCTTTTAACTCTTGTACAAAATATGAAAAAGATCTAATCAACTATAATCCAATGGAAGCAGGCAAAATTTTGCACGAAAAATTTCGTAATTACTTTCGGAACTAAGTATCTTTAATTAGATAAAAATCAATTGTCATTTAAATCTGTATGAAACACTTTCTGGGTTCTATCTCCAAAGACTTAACTGTTCTATCTCCAAATAATGCGAACCTAAAACCATAATCCTGCGCGCAAAAATCCTTCATAAATGTCCCCTTCTAGCTTGCCTATTTAACCAACCAAGGACAATGGAATGGTTTTTAGTTGCCCGAATCCGTTCTAAAAAAAAAAAAATAAATAAATAAATCCTATAAAACCTTGCAATTCCCATCTTTGGTTCGCCAACTATCATCCTGCACAGTCTATTAAAGCGTCTAAAATGTCTGCGGCCTTGCAATGTCTTGTATAATCAAGTGATGAGAGAAAGCTGTTCAACGTAAACGGTATATATATTACCATTGAGCAGCTTCTCCCCATGGAGTTATACATGTGGGGAAAATGCATGGAAGTTTACTTAGAATGCAGAGCAATAAGTGTTATTTATAGCTTGTGAAACGCTATAGTAACAGCACACACACACAAAATCTTACGTAAAACATTTACATACTTTCTCTTAATACAGTTTACAAGCTGCACCCCCACTCCTTCCCTCCAATAATTCTTTAAATGGACTTTCTCAGCAATAAGTTCCCCAAGAAAGTGATAGGTCTCTATAGTCATAGTTAGTGTAACAAATTAATGATATTTGTCGGTGTTTTTATGGATAAAATCGTAGAAAACTGAAATAACTAATTTAGTAAAAAAACGCATTTCCAGTCAACTGATTTTCTTCGAACTCCTACTATATACGAAAAGAAAAGAGTCAATTGAAGGGGCCTAGTTGAGTTAAAATAGAATTATGAAGATTTCAATAGGTATGGAGAATTAGCATATGCGAGGTGTCCTAATTGAGGTTTAGGTAATTTTTATTTTGCTGGATCATTTATTGTGAAGATTAACCCGTATAAAAAAATAATCTACAACAAGCCAGGGTCAGTAGTGTGCTAGTCTGTGTAGTCGAACATCAGATAAATAACAATAAGGATATTTTACGAATGTAACCAAATAAATATAAAACGCAATATTTGAACGTAATTAAGTGTAGAATATAGATTTGAATTAAATGTAGAGTAGCAAAGGCCGTGTCAGAGATGTTACAGAGATTGCTGACTCGGGAATCCTCCCCTCTTTGGAGTGAATTCCTATTGTCATGAGATTACAATAACAACTCGAAGGAAGTCAGTCTGTGGTTGTGTGCAAAGAATGAAACCTGGCTTATGGCTGTGTGCTTGGGCGTTAGGTGAGTCAGCTTCTCCATAGTAACTCTGGCAAGGCATGAGAATTTATTATTTAATAATTGAATTTATTATTTTTTGTTTGTTTTGGCATAGGATGATTAGTATTAACATTTTGGCTTAGAATTTGATTAGTAATTGTAACTTAAGTTTGATATTAGCTTGTAAGGTAATAGTATTAATTTTTAAAGGGTATTAGTTTTTTTATAGTACTAAATTTTTGTAAGGTTCATTATTAAAAGTATAATTTGTAGAGACAACTTTCATTCAATAAGTACATTATTTTCTGAAACCAAGGCTTGTCTATATGAGTACCCGTCAATCCCCTCCCAACACGCCCGCTTCGTTACACTGGTGTCAAGAGTGTGGGGTAGTATGCAATAAGTACTACTTCATTACGCGGACCAACTACACTGGAGAGGCGGGGTACTAAGACAATACGACCGCTAGTAGGGGGACTGCTGATTACAGCAATTGAGGGCCGAGCGTTTTCTCCGTGAAGGGGACCGAAATCGGGGATTTGATCACCAAAATTGTGTACAGTGTACAAATCGGAAGTGAGGTAATATTTCAAATTTATTTTGGGGGTTTTTAATTTTTTTTTTTTACTGTAAAAAAATTTGGGGAAGGAGCCCTGTGGTAGGGAGACTGGGAAATCACCTAGGGGTGTGACACCTTGTTGGAAAGAGTATTTCCCGGCCAGTAGTACTAAGACCATAGCAGTACGCTACCACTAGACAGGTTGTACTAACAAAAAATATATATACGGCCGGAGGTCATGGATGCAATTGTAGAGGAGTTGGAGGCTCTACGAGTCGCGAATCAGGAACTGAAGGAGTTCAAAGACCAGCAGGTGCGAGAAAAGGCGCAGTTAGAGGAGGAACTGCAGCGGCTCAGGCAGTCTGAACCGCCGGGAAATGGGACGCGAAAGGACCTTAGTGCTTCACAGTTACTACAGACATGGAGTGGGGATGACCCCAACATCTCGGTCCATGACTTTTTGCATAATTTAGAGATGCTGGCACTCAGCAGTTCATGGTCGGAACAGGATAAGAAACTCGTGTGTCGTATGAAGGTAAAGGGACCTGCCGCCGCCTGCTTAGCGGCGTATCCCGAATTAAATCTGCCAGGGACGCCTTTCGAACACTATAAAAAAATATTAGTCGAACGGTTTCGTGATCTAGCCAGCCCGGAACAGTACCTGTTGGCACTGAACACGGTCCAACAGCGCGAGGGAGAATCAGTGCAGGACTTCGCGGTAAGGTGCCGTGCGTTAGGGGAGAAGAGTAGGCCAGAGCCGCAGAGGGCACTAGAGGCCGCCTTATCTAGACCAGCGTTAGAACGCCTACTCACGGCCGCGTTTATTCAGGGGTTATCCGGGGAGGCGGGGCACCTCCTCAAGTGTTTTCCACCTAAGGATTGGAGAGAGGCGGTGGAGAGGGCCACTCTAGTCGAACAGGCGCGACCCAAACCAGCGGGTAGGGCACAACCAGCGGTATTTGCGATGGAGAACCCGAAGTTGAATGGCCAGCCATCAAAGGAAGTACCGAACCCTCGAACTAGATGTTACCGTTGCCGGCAAACAGGCCACCTGGCCAGAGAGTGTCGGAACCGCGGAGAGCCAGCTCGACAGACCTCGTCTTTTGGAAGGGGCAATACCAGCCAGACCGATAGGGCATGTTATGTCTGTGGAGATAACAAACATTTTGCCCGTGGCTGTCCGAGGCGAGTGAGGGTAACCAAGGTATGTCAGTGCGGCGTAACGCCCGAACAAGAGAAACACCACCCAAACTCAGAGGGTTTCGCCCTTGCCCCGGAGGCGGAACAGGTTACGGAGACGGGGCCTCAATCCCTATACTAATTCCTCATGTTAGCAAATCCAGACCAAAGGGCTTATCGATAACCGTAGAATTGCCCGATGGTCGGCGGGAGCTACTGGTAGACACCGGCGCGGAGGTATCCATTTTGCGGCGCCCTGTCCCAGGGATTCCCATTCAAACATCAGAAATAAAACCTCGTGGGGTCACTGGCACCTTGATGGAGGTCACTGGAGAGCAAGTCATTACCTGCAAATTGGGGAGCCTGCAGGTCACGCACCCCTTTCTGATTGCGGGGGTAGCCAGTAATATGGACGGCCTTATTGGCTGGGACCTTTTGGAGAAGCTTGGGGTAGTTGTCAATACCCGGAAACGATCCCTAACTGTAGATCCGGAATTACACGTGCGTTTTGTGGGAGAGAATGAAACCACACCAGACCACACCCAATGTTCCATCACAACGCCTGGGGACAGAGAAAGAATTAACCGCCAGGTCGAGCGGTCAGAGAAGATGAAGAACCCTCAAGGAAAACCCCGGCCGGAAGGGGCGCATGTACATAATAGGGAGAGGAAAGAGAGTAACACTATCCAAGAGGGTGTAGTAGTTCCCAGACAGAAAAGTTATCTCATCAAGGCTGATACCAAATGGGACGTTCCAGCCTATAGCGAGAGTATTATCACCGCCAGAGTGGATTCCGGGTGTACAGGGGAACTTCTTGTGGAACCAAGTGTGCAGCCACAACCGGGGCTACGGGTAGCGCGTAGCGTAAACCTCGTCGATGGCTCGAGCACTTGGGTTAGGGTGGTCAATCTCACGGCGGCTACTATCCATATTGATCGCGGGCAGGAGTTAGCTAAGGCTGCGAGCGTAGAAGAGGGGACACCAATTGTGAGAGCCAGGGAGACCATGAACACATCAAGCGGGAAGCTGCTCCCGCCTGAGGTGGAAGCCAAATTGCAACACCTTGATCAAAACCACCAGCGAATGATATGGGAGGTTCTGGCCAAACATAGCTCGGTGTTTGAGGAGCCGGACGGAAAGGGTTGCTCATTGCCTGTTCGCCACCGCATTGAGACCGGCGACGCTAGGCCGGTAGTCAAGCGTCCTTACAGAGTCCCACATTGCCACAAGGAAGTGATAGCAAACCACATCAAAGATATGCTAGAGCAGGGAGTTATCAAACCTTCCACGAGCCCATGGCAAGCCCCTGTAGTGCTCGTGCCGAAGAAATGCGAAGGAAGTGAACGGAAGTGGCGTTTTTGCACCGATTTTCGGGGTCTGAATGCCGTAACCAAGACGGATTCATACCCACTCCCCTTGATCACGGAGACTCTGGAAAACCTAGGCCCCTGTAAATTTTTCACCACCCTAGATTTGGCCAGCGGGTACCACCAAGTCCCCATTGCGCCGGAGGATCAGGAGAAAACCGCGTTTACAACGGAAGGCGGACATTACGAGTATAAGAGGTTGGCCTTTGGCTTGGTTAACGCCCCTGCGACCTTTCAGAGACTCATGGATCAACTCCTCGCAAAGATCAAGGGCACTGAGTGCTTAGTATATCTAGATGATGTCATCGTGTTTGGGGCTACAGCGGAAGAACACTGCCTAAGACTAGACCACGTCCTCTCACTGCTAGCAGAAGCCAACCTAAAGGTGCGGCTGGAAAAGTGCCGGTTCGCCCAGAGTGAGGTGCGGTATTTAGGACATATAGTCACCGGTGAAGGCGTAAAAACCGACCCAGAAAAGATCAGGGCAATTCGGGAGTACCCGGTTCCATCGAATGTTAGGGAACTCCGGGGATTCTTAGGACTCGCCGGGTACTACCGCCGGTTCATCCCATCCTTTGCCGAGATCGCTAGCCCCTTAACAAGATTGGTACGAAAAGGGCTGCAATACGATTGGGGGCCGGCGCAGCAGCGAGCGTTTGAGCAGTTGAAGGGTGAACTCTGCTCTAGCTCCGTCCTGGCTTACCCCGATTTCAGTGAACCCTTCATCCTAGCCACCGACGCGTCGGGAACAGCCTTAGGAGCGGTGCTTTCCCAGATGAGAAACGGGTCCGAACGCCCCATCGCCTTCGCAAGTCGGCAACTAAATCAGGCCGAGCGGAACTACGCCACTACGGAGAGAGAACTTTTAGCAGTGGTTTGGGCGACCAAACTCTTTCGGTGCTATTTACTGGGGCGGAGATTCAAGCTTGTAACCGATCACAATTCCCTACGTTGGATGCTCAGCATGCAGGATCCATCCTCACGATTGACCCGTTGGGCCTTGCGGCTAGCTGAGTTCGAGTACGATGTAGAACATAAGCCAGGCCGAAGACACACGAATGCCGATGCCCTCAGTCGCGGTGTGGCTCTGGTTACTGAACCGGCTAACCCGACACCGGAGGAGCCTGAGAGTAGAGACCAACTTCCGGCGACCCCGCGCCAACCCTTACCGGATCGGCTGACAGTGGCGAGGGAACAGGTGGACGATCCGTGGTGCCAGGAGTTGAGGCGCAAACCTCCACCTGAGTTGCACCTGGACCCCGACGGGGTCATGTTCTGGAACACCAAACCCATGGGTAAGAGAGTGATAGTGCCAGCCGCACTGAGGGCGGCTGTGTTGCAACATGGGCACGACGCCGTGTGGGCGGGGCATCCTGGGGCCGAGCGAACTATTGCCCGACTGCAAGGCCATTTCTATTGGCCCAGCCTGCGTCAGGACGCAGTGGAGTACGTCAGACAGTGCACATCGTGTTTGGAAAGAAAGACCCCGGCCAATCTCCGAGTCCCGTTGGGCGAGCCATATCAGGCCCAGCGCCCGTTTGAACAAGTCTCCATGGATATTGTGGGGCCTTTACCCTCTACCTCCGATGGGTATAAGTACATCCTCACCTTTATTGACCATCTCAGCAGGTTTGCGGAAGCCATCCCATTAAAGGAAATCACTGCGGAGGCGACGGCGCGAGCATTGGTGGAATCGATCATCCTGAGGTATGGCACCCCAAATAGATTATTAACCGATCAAGGGCGAAACTTTGTTTCAGATCTTTTTAAATCCGTGTGTCGATTTTTGGGTATACAAAAATTACAAACCACCGCCTATCATCCGGAGTGCAACGGTATGGTGGAGCGTCTACACCGAACTCTAATGGACTCGATGTCGCACTTCGTGCAGAGGGATGGAAGAGATTGGGATAGGTGGCTGCCCTATGTTGTTGCGGCGTACAGGTCCACTGCGCATTCGTCCACCGGGTTCACGCCCAACTACCTTATTTATGGTAGAGAGCTATCACTTCCCGCGGAGGAAGAGCTCCAAGCATGGCATCCGGTTTCGGAGGTAGAATATAATCTCCAGAAGTTGAGGGAGAGGATACGGGAGTCACAGAAGGAGGCTTTTCGCCGAGCTGCGTCGAGCCGTGAAAAAAGAACCCAGGTGCACGACAAGGGGAAAGTAATGCGAAAATTCATTGTGGGGGATCGTGTCTATCTGTACACCCCTATGGTCCCTGCCGGTCATTCTAAGAAATTTCATCGCCCCTGGTCAGGGCCATATATAGTCAGACAGGTTCATCCCCCTGTAAATTACGTCATCGAAAAGGGTCGAGGAGAGCTGGTCACGGTGCATGTAAACCGCTTAAAGCCCGCGTCTGGAAAGGAAAATCCCGGAACCCAAGAAGAAGAGGAAGGGGGAGACCAGCAGTTGCCCTCTTACGGAAATCAGGAGGCACTATTGGAAGAGGACCACTATTGGTGGCCTTCGTGGGTAGACGACGAACGGACCTCCCCAATGCCCAGGAGACGCCCCGAAACCCCTGCTAGGAACGTCGACCAAGAGCCGACGAGCGGGAGCTCGGAAGTAGCCGTAGGCGACAGGGAGGATCGTAATGCTGTTGGGGAAAAAGAGGAGACCATCAGTTTTTATAGGGAAGAGTCTCCCCCATTTGTCGACAACCCCAAAGACCCAACCTGGGCACCAGGTACCCCCGTCGCGATAGAACCACGTCAGCACCCTATGGTTCTGCGCCCGAGGCCGCGACGAGTAACAGTGGGTGAGCCGAACCCCCCTGTGCAAAGAGCCGAATCTCCGGAACTAACCGGGCGGAGGGAAGGCGGTTGTCCCAGTACGTGATCCTGCCCTACTAAATGAAATCAGATGAACGGGAAGCTGTGAATGGAGAGGGGGTTAACACCAGACAAAACCACATTCCTAACAGTCACACTGTTTCAGGGAGCGTGCTTGCGGCTCATTGGAGGCAGGGAATGGTATTCCTACCCAAGACGGAAGTATTACTCTCGGGCGACTATTGGCAGGTGGTGGTGGAACTAAATATTACCTGTATGGACCGGTCCATTTCTGAGTTGCGCCGGGTGACACTACGAGTCAAGCAGGAGCTAAAGGAGGCAGTCCACCAAACGCCGGAATGGAAGAGCGGGTTGGAGGAAGTAGATCGTATTCTGGAACTAGAAAATGAAATGACTGAAGTCAGTGCCGCCCTAATGGGGATGCTACCACATGCCCGCAGTAAACGGGGCCTCATAAATGCCGGGGGAAAGGTGCTGAAGGTATTGTTTGGTACGCCCGATTCGGAGGACTTAGAAAACATTCAGACCAGGCTGACGAGACTAGAGGGAATTAGCGCGGAGGTTTTGCACGTCGAAGAGGCCCACCTCTCGGTGACGCGACGATTAGGGCGACAGATGGAAACAACCAATCAACGATTGAATGAACTCGTGGGGAAAATCTACCAAAAAGTAGAAGATAGGAGACGAACATTAGAACGACTGAAAACACAGTACTCTGCCCTAGATAGCCTTGTACACCTATCCTTAAACATCTCCACTACCTTACGTCACTTAGAACTTACTGCTTTGAAAGCCATATTGGACCTCCAAAATCTTCATAGAGACTTAATTGCCTTGGCCTCGGGAAAAGTTGGGTCCTCCTTGATCTCGCCAGTAGAATTGGGAAATATTTTGCGTAAGGCTAGGGATGCTTTGCCAGATGATGTGGAGTTGCTTTCAGGAGTTGGCCCAGCGGACATGTACATCTATTATGCACTGGCCGAAGCCCATGCCGTTTCCACTGCTGAACTCATCCGAGGGATGTTGAGATTTCCGCTGGCGAGTCGTAGACGACAAATGGAGTTATATCAAGTTCGACCGCTACCGGTCCAGGACCAAGCCACCGGCTTGTTTGTGGTCATCCAACCGGCGGCCGAATATCTTCTAGTTAGCCGGGACAGAGAGTACTACGCAGAAGTCGGACAGGACCAGCTAAGAGATTGCCGAGAAGGTGCCCTCTGGGTGTGTCCGATTCGTTTTCCGCTGACCCAGCGGTATGAGGCAACCTGTACAAGCAGCCTTTTTTACGAAGAACACTCAACCGTGCTAGAAAAGTGCCATCCTACAGTGCTCACTACACCGCATGCACCGGTGTGGTATTGGGATGCCAGCAATGCATCCTGGATTTTTAGCTTGGCGAAACCCACTAAACTCATTTCCCAATGCTCAGAGCCTGCTGGGATGCAAGTAACCGAGAGGACCATAAGTGGAGTAGGACAAGTTGCAGCGTCCAAGGGCTGCACCCTCCTGGCTGAGAGGAGTATGCTATTGTCTAACAATCAGGAACGCCTGAGTGTAAATATCGAAAAGCGGATAGCCGAGTGGACTCCGCGGGGCCCTCTGATACGAGTGGGCAGGTTGATACCTGACCCTAAAGCGGCAATAAATCAAATAGTGGATGCCCTCACCTTGGGGGGAGACAGCAAGCTGGGAAATTTCGACGCCATGGAGGTGCCTCTAGAGGTACTTCAACAGCGTATACGGCAGGCGGAGTCATGGTCTCAGCAAGACAGCTGGACGGTGAGCCTTCTGGGAGGTGCTGGACTATTGCTACTATTGGTCGCCGGCGTAGCTCTTGCCTGGTGGAAGTATACCCAGCGAGGAAAGAGTCGCCCTGCAGCGGCGGAAGATCCTAGCCAACCGGAGAGCAGCCAAGGGAGGGAGCCTATCGAGATCCACCAGCTTGATGCTCGCGAGAGAGCGTACCTGGCAAGAGGTACCCGGGAGCCAGCTGCCCATCAGTGTAGGGGTTAATGAGAGTGTAGGGGGAGTGCTAGATAAGGTAAGAGAAGTTGGATCAAGACGAGATACCAACTTCTTTAATTCGGGGGGTGAATTGTAACCAAATAAATATAAAACGCAATATTTGAACGTAATTAAGTGTAGAATATAGATTTGAATTAAATGTAGAGTAGCAAAGGCCGTGTCAGAGATGTTACAGAGATTGCTGACTCGGGAATCCTCCCCTCTTTGGAGTGAATTCCTATTGTCATGAGATTACAATAACAACTCGAAGGAAGTCAGTCTGTCGTTGTGTGCAAAGAATGAAACCTGGCTTATGGCTGTGTGCTTGGGCGTTAGGTGAGTCAGCTTCTCCATAGTAACTCTGGCAAGGCATGAGAATTTATTATTTAATAATTGAATTTATTATTTTTTGTTTGTTTTGGCATAGGATGAGTAGTATTAAATTTTGGCTTAGAATTTGATTAGTAATTGTAACTTAAGTTTGATATTAGCTTGTAAGGTAATAGTATTAATTTTTAAAGGGTATTAGTTTTTTTTTTATAGTACTAAATTTTTGTAAGGTTCATTATTAAATGTATAATTTGTACAGACAACTTTCATTCAATAAGTACATTATTTTCTGAAACCAAGGCTTGTCTATATGAGTTCCCGTCAATCCCCTCCCACCACGCCCGCTTCGTTACAACGAACAAAAGAATAATCATATAGTTAAAATAATAAAGCTTTCATATAATGTAAATTAAATATAAATAAAATAATGCTTCACTTATAAAGAGACAAAAGTAAATTTAATAAAAACGAAAGGCTTTTCAAAGAACTTCAAAAGTTCATATGGCCAAATATATATATATATCAATATTACAAAGTCCACGTAAGTTACAGTATATTCAGAATCCATAAAAGTACACTGTTATATAAAGCCACTTAAAAAAGAAGAAGTTTATTTATTTTGAAGAATCCCCGGACTTGAATAAATCCTTTTTAGATTGCCTAAACAGATATTACAGAGATAAAAATAAAGTTAAAGCAATATATTAAATTTTTCCAAAAAAATAAAGCCAATAAATTTTATAAACGTTATTTTTACATTCAAATTTCGTTTATGAACTAATTTTAATAGTCTGCAAAAACCATGCGATTGAATAAATAGATTATATCAGGTTGAAATAGAAAACACAGATATTTATAGAGGCTGAAATGAGGCTGAAAAATTTTAATGTGTTCCTGAGATTAGCATGCCAATGTTTCCAAAAATGTTTTCTCACAGTCACAATCAGGGTATAGCAATTGAAGGATCCCATACGGAAAATCTGATGAAGCCCCAATGGGAAAACCGTCAACAAATCGGTTAGACGGGAAATCATCAATAAATATATCATTCTAAATTAAAAGCAAAAAAACAATTTAATAGTTTATATTGGATAAACTGTTGCCAATAACAGAGTCTTTTTGAGATTCTATAATAAATGTAGAATAAACGTCTTACTCTTTATTATATTATTTATGTGTTATGAATTCACTATGAATGCCAACCATACTTTCACATGAATGCTTTATATAACCCACTGCTATAAAAGAAAAAGCATACACTTATTCCTTCATATGAATAATAGCTTCAATGGGATGAGGAAATACAATCTCTCCTCATTCTCTGATATAGATATAATTTGAGTTTACAATTTTTATCCATATACAAGTTTCACAAATTGTAATAACTTAATGTCTGGCATTTAAGTGTTTTTTTTATTTTTTATCAGAGATAATGAAGTAGAAACTGAAGCATAAATTAACATTTTAATTCTACATAATAACGATACGTTAATAATAATAATAATAATAATAATAATAATAATAATAATAATAGTAATAAAAATGGTTGTTATTAACTCTTTTGGATATATACAGATTTTTCAATTTTTTTTTTTCTACACAAAGAATTGTGGTAGACATATTTATGGTCAGATAAGCAGACCGTCTGAGAAGTTGCCGTATACACACACGTATCTTCTTTAGAAAACAAAAAAAACGGCTAGTAAATAAAATAATTATATACAAACAATTAAAATAATTATTAATAATATAATAAAAGGAAAAAAAAAAAAAGAGTTATACAAATGAAAAATATGGCAACTTTTACATTGGTTACGCATTCCAACTTGTACTCTCGTGTGGCCAAGCTTCAATGAATGATTTTTGAGCTTCTTGGTGGACACATGTTCTCAACTACAGGACATTAGATCTTCCATTATTACTTCTGACTTGCGACAAATGGACAAAGATGTCAAGGATAAATTGGGCTGCTAGAGGTCGAAAAAAAAAGATATCAATTTTTACCTAAATAAATAGAAACAATGTATAGTATGACAATAAAAATAAGATATGGTTTCGAAAACATAATACATTGAAAACAAAGTTCATTTAATTGAAATATAAAATAAAATAAACAAATTTTCCGAATATATATTTTTAAACAGAACTTTAACATAAACATTTATATTTGCCCGCAAGGGGTATCTGTTGCATGCAGTTACTTGGGGAGTAGCGACCCCACGGGTTACCATAGCCTCAGTACTCCATGCACTTCGATAGTACAGTACACAGTACTCCTAAACTACATACATTCTACACTTTACAGACTACGACAAACACAGTACACAACTAGGGTCTCCGTCCCTAGTTAAATGGCGTAAGCCAAGCGAAAAAGAAGGGATTAGGTAGCACGCTGGACTAGCAACGCGGGGGTCCCGGGTTCGAATCCTGCACGTTGCCCTTAGATTTTCTCTTCCTAGGAGTCTCTACAACTCACTGTACGGTGATGATTGTCTATAACTAGAGAACACTGCTTTGAGGCCGGCAGTTCACTGAGAAGGCTCCGGGAAGCACAATAGAACTTTCAGGTCACAGTGCAATAATCATCTACAACAATTTCTACTCTAATAGATCATTTAAGTTTAATACATATTTATTAAAATAATGTTAATCGAAGTTCCTTCAAAATAGTTGTTGTGGTGGTTGGTTCCGCAGAGCTGGAAAGCATCAGAGACATTTTCCGTGGTAGCCTGCTTCATTTTGTGGTCATCGACCGGTTTCGGGCGCTCGCCCATCTTCAGGATGCGTTTTTCAGACAGTGTGACAACACAGACTTGCACGGAGCAAACTTTGCTTTCACACTGACTGGTTTAACTGTATTTCAGTTAAATACTGAAACCTCCCTGAAAAAACTGAAATCCAGTTAAACCAGTCAGTGTGAAAACAAAGTTTGCTCTGTGCCAGTCTGTGTTGTCACACTGTCTGAAAAACGCATCCTGAAGATGGGCGAACGCCCGAAACCGGTCGATGACCATAAAATGAGTCAGGCTACCACGGAAAATGTCTCTGATTCCTTCAAAATAGTTCACCTGGCAATAAAATTTAGATTAGGAGACAATTGAAACAGGATTATATTAATAATTATATATAAAAAAACTGCTTGTATATATATTAATGTTTTGCAATAAATTTGCAATGCTTTGCAATAAAAATTTATAGTAGTTTGCAAGAAGATAATTGTTTCTTTTGATAGCTTAAAATTTTATCGATTTATTCCCAACAATTAGCAATGAATACAAAATATATTTGATTTTTGAATTAGCTGTTAATAATTTTTATACATTACCATAATACATCTGGCAGTTTTCTAGGGTATCCTGGGCTAACAACATTCTAATAATTAACATTTCTACAAAACCACCACAACTCGCTAAACCCATCCACTCGGAGTTCTAGTTCATCACCGCATATCTCTTGTCTATGTTTATATTTACATTTTTACAGGCGTGTTAAAACGGAACTAGTGGCGATACAGCCAAGGGGTGGCATACGAGTTGGTAATTGACAGCCTATATCTAATATGCTGCGGCCGTTTCTGTGGCCGTTTAGTTCTGGCCATCGCTAACAAGACCGCCACTAATATTTTTCACGACAGATCAACGGTCGTTTGAACTCCTCAGAAATTAAATGATAAAAATTTTCAACTAGCAATAATCGCACTTCAGAAGACCTTCATCAGTTACGATATTGCCACAGCATAAGGGAACAACCCCACTTGTAAACATTTAAAAGTATGAAGAAATTTGATGAGAATCGGCAAGAAAAAGCATTCCATGATGCCAATGTTTCAACAGAATTTCCTACCCTAAAGGCCTGCTAAAGCAAGGCTTTTTAATACGAGTATATAGATAGTCGTGATCTTGGAGATGATTTAAGACAAGACACTAGTAACTTTTAATTTTCCTTTTTATGTTTCTGCGATGTAACATATGTGTATGTTTAAAAAATTTTTTCTCCACATCCTCACGACTTTCTATATATTAAAGTCTTGATAAAGACAGGAAACTCTATCGAAACGTTGGCCTAATTGAATGTTTTTTCTTGACCGATCCTCACCAAATTTCTTCCATAACTTAATTCATCAACGCTCAAAAAATTCTTTTAGATTTAAAAGTATACCAACGTAATACATCGCAAAGTTAAAATCATCATTAAACCCAAACTATACGTAACAAAATGCTAGCCATTGGACTAAGCTGAGGGCTTTACATCAAATAATGTACTACATACATATTCTAGGTTGTTCAACATTTCTTCAGGGTAATTCCCGTCCTAAACAATTCCCCTATGTAACCAGGACTCAATATATTCAGAATTATTCTTGAACTTATTTTTTTAACCAGTATCAAATACTCTTTTTAAAGTTCTTTTTATTTCATATACTCTTTAGGATTTGCATTTAATATTTTGGTTATGCCCTTGAAAAGCACCATCATTAGACACACTTCTGCTTAGTAAATTCTGAAGAAAAAAAAACTTCACCAGTCGTTTCAGCCTAACTTTTAAACATGTAATGAATTATTCATACAATAATATTTAATACAGTAAAATATGGTGCACAAACTTAAGACAGTCTGGTGTTCAGATGTAAATTAAATTCAAGTGATCAACCTTTAAAAGAAAAATATATAAACATTATAGCAATAGTTGAAAATATAAATGTAAAAAAAAAAAAAAAAAATACTCCCAGGTGAGCACCAAATTCTACCACATTATGAAAAAGCAGAATAAGCTTTGATAATGAAGTTGTACAGAATAGGAAAACGAAAGGAATTTCATTAAAGCCAATGTAAAATATATTCAACAGTTTCATTCTAAAATACAAACTTAATCTCCAAGCAATGAGAGGGCGACCCATAGCAATAATCAAAATATCATATTACCTCCCTTCTTTATGCAATTCATGGTTTTTATATATATCTTTTCTGTATTTTATTTCTTATTCCTTCACTTAATTAACGTTGTCATAAATTATATTATATTCCTACCAATTTAAAGAGAAAGTAATATGTTACTAATATTGAAGGAGAACAATAATGAAAGTCAAATATCAATTATGAATTATTAAATTTCATTATAGGAGCCGTTTACGAGAAAATCGTTTAAAAATGAAAAAAACATTCACTAAAATGGCTCTTTGGGTGATACAGGTTCAAAACAAGTATCAAGAATAATTCTGAAACTTTCGCGAGTAGTATCCAAACGGAATAACTAGTTTGAGCTTCCCGATATTTTCCCTATTTGAGATATTTTGTTTGTAAAACATTTTCTTCGGTTATAGAGTTACTCAAAATATGGACTTCCGTTAAAAACACAAATTTCTAAAATTTCACACGATCGTATTACTTCCTCTTACTGGGGGGAGTAAGAGGAAGTTATAAGGAAACAATGAGAACAATGACTGATGAGAAAAATGAGATTATGGATGGTCTCGTTTTTATCCCTTCTATTTATTTGTATTAACACCTTTCCTAGTATTTCACTCATTAATAATAATAATAATAATAATATTTTTATTTACAGTACGAATTATTTTTCGAATTATTTCAAACAAAAAATTAAAAACCATTCCCAAACGACATATGCCAACAACATAAGAAACAAATGATACAAAAATATTTTAGTGAAATAAGTTAAGCATGTTAATATTGAACATATAAAAGGGAAACGCTTATTAACATCACTTACTGTTGTGAACGAGATCAATGTTTACCTTATTATTTGCTAATAACCTTTTGATTAGCATATTAATATTTGTTTTCCTGAGGTAGGGGTGAGGTGATACTCGCAGATTCTTACTTCAAAGCAGAGTTAATTAATCTACAGTAGCTATGTTATTTCGTCAATGGTAATGTTAAGAACATAGAAAATCACTAGAGGAATATCTAATTTATTTTATGTGCCGTTATTCAATAGAATATTTATTCTATCTAATATTTTTAATTTTTCTTATTGCTGACAGAAATTTAAACACGGGAATGAAGTTTAACACATACATTAACATCTTGTTCCTGTTTTTATAGACACTTCATTAAAATTAACTATAGCAGAAATATTGTAATTTAAACACAGTGCAAGTCTTTTTTTACTGGATTTCATTAGATTACATTCTTCAATTTTTGACCTTCAATCGTAATTGTTTTATTTGCCATAAGAGAAAGCATTTTTTGACGTTAAAACGTTTCAAAAATCGATGCCGCTTGTGGAGACAGCGACATTTTCCATCAAAGTATTTTAAATCTTCAATAAAGCACCTAAAAATAAACAAGAGCAAACAAAAATAAAGAAATAAATAACTTATACATAAAGATTACATATGACTGACGGTCATCAGCGGAGTCGTTCTTTTATATTTAACAAATCTTTCCAAAATAAGAGAGTTCAATTTATTTACAATAACATACATTTTTTTTATCTTTGAATGAGGACTACATAAGAATACTAATAATCATGAAGCTAAATAAAGAAAAAAATAATTAAACAAAATAGGAAACAAATAATAGTAATAAAAAATTAAATTATTTTATAAGTTTATATCTCATTTATAGTCATGCAATAATTTATTAAAGATTCCCATTTTAAATAGCCATTTAAATGAGGGATAAACTCATCTGTAAAAAGCAATTTTTTTTTTAAATAACTAATACGGAATTCTTTCAATATAGGGCACACACACAGATAAAATGATACATATCCTCTATTTCAGATATGTTACATGCAGAAATAATAATAAATGATGCACTGACACTCTGAATTTATTTTTGTTTAAAGAAATTAATTCTCCCTTAGCTTTAATTGTCTATTTAATCTGATTAATGGAGGAGTATTCATCATTCATGTATAGGTCAGAAGCCCTGGAGACGATGGCTCTGAGATACCCTCTAGAAAGCTGGCTTTACATGTTTACTGACGGATCAGCGGATTCTGAGCAAAGGATTGTTGGATGCGTGGGTGCAGAAGTTTTCTGCCAGCCCTTCCAGGGTCACACAGTAGGTCGTGACTGCACTAACTTTAATTGGAGAGATACATGCGATCCACTTGGCGTTCTTCTCCCAAGATTCTGAAGCTGCCATTATTGAGGTAAATAGTTCCAGTGACTGTGCGCCTCGGAGGCTATTCGTGATTGCCACTACAAATCGGTAGGCTCCTTCACTTGAGGTATGAGTTAGTCTCAAGCCACGGTGGAGTAAGTGGTAACGAGAGGACTGATGAATTGGCGAAGAAAGGTTTACTGCTCCCTCAATCTGACGTAGCGATTCTTCTGGAAACAGCTAAGTGCCTTATACGCACTACTTTGTCACCAGTCAATGCAGGTGAGCTCAGAAGCCAACAAGACAAAAGTTGGGGGCCCTTGCGAGGCCCAAACGTCGAATCCATCTGGACCTGCTAAGGGGTGTCGGGGTCGGGGTGGCCAACTTCCGAATATTAACTGGCCACGATTACTTGCAAAAGCACTTGCATGGTTGGGGGCTCGTGGACAGCCCCCATATGCCCTTTATGCAACAATCCTGACATGGAGATGACGAGTGAGCATCTATTAGAGTATCCTTCACTCAACGTGTTCGCGATGAACTCGACCTAAACAGTGACCAGGTGCAACGGATGGCTGCCCTTTATTAGACTGCTCGCCAACGAATGGCTTGATGCCAATACACATTTATGTTTTAAATTCTATCCATTGCTTTCGTTAAAATATTTTGCCGAAAAATAGTGCTTTCTGTAACTATTTTGAATTAATTAAGTTAAAAAGGGGCCTTCAATATTTTCCATATTTAAGTTTTGGTCCAATTGATATTTTCTATAAGATTATACGTACGTAATTACTTCTTGTACCAAGTTTTTTGAGGTTAATATTTGGGAAATTTATTGCCCGGATTTAGATGTATAGTTCTGGTGAAGATGGATAGTATACAGAAAGAAATGTTTAAGTATTGATTCCACATAAATTATTTATGATAGTGTAAAGAATAGTAGATTTCGCAATTTCTTTTTTAGAAAGAAACATTGAAATTCACTCATTAAACATTTTAGAATAAGACTTACAGAAAAATTTAGTTCTATTCACTTAAAAATAATTTGAAGCTTAGCTTGCTTAACCTGGCCTGAAGTAGGTACAAAAAAGATAATGGATTAGATCACCGAGATTAGATAAAGAATATGAGATTTGAGTAGTAGCTATAACCTTGAGATTCATTCCTTACAAAGTTCCACCAGTACAATCCCTACCGCTCACTACCTACCCTTATGTAAAGTATTTACTGCACTTGAACTAAAACTTTATAGCTTATTTCAATTAATTGTAATTTGTACAGCAACAAAAGCTCACACATAGAAACAAAACACTGGCACACTTGTTTATTATATTTTAATAAAACCTGATAACTTTTATCTTATAAAAATCCAAATGTACCCTAAGAGAACACAGACACCCTATTACCTTGTGGGTCCTTTGGCACTGTTATTGAAGAGACAGATGATATATATGAGTGTTATGTTTCTCCCCTGATGACTAGAAGAATGGTTATCAATGAATTACGCACACAAGGGGCTCTGATTGTATTCCTGCTCTGCAACCAGTTTTAACACCTACAGGGTACATTGCGGCTACTTCATATTCTATCACTTATACGGGTACAAAATACCAAGGTACAACCGTTTCTTATGATACATCTCTTCCTGAGATCATAAAGAAAGGAATTCGTGTAGATCAGAGAGTAGGGTTTAAAACTGTTTATGAAAATTAAGCAATAGTTGCTTTATTGAAGCACCAAAAATTTCAAATTTACCTTTACCATTATCAATGCCAGTGAATTATTCGCGTGAGAGTTTTAAGAACCCCGTTGCCAATTTATCTTACTTAAACGGCCAACATGTTAAACGGAGCGTGGACAGTCCTGGGCTATTGTTAGAAGGGAGGCCAGTTGGCATTTGGATCGATCCTACGTTAATCATAATGCTGTTTTTTTCCTAACAGATTGTGTAACCTCAAATTTACTACACACGTTTGATTTCATCGTCAGGCATGTATTTTAAAAAAAATTTAGTCCAAAGAAATATGCATACTATGAAAAATACCAAAATTTCTTAAATGATTTCTAAAACTTCTATAGTTCCGTTACATTTTTTTCAATTCCGAGATTTGGGAATTTTGGGATCCAAAAAAAATTTAAATATCCTTCTTACTACAGATAACGTCAACTATGAAAAAGTCAAGTACTTGATTTCTACTCCCTCAATATATTAGCACGACAACTCATCTCTAGCATTTTAGTCTCCCGCAATGTGTTCTACTAGTCTTTTGCTTTCAACATTCCGGTTGTGGATACTCAACAGCCATTTCAAATTTGCACGTTAGTATCTGAGATGTCGTATTCTGACAATCACACGTGAAGATCGCTCTGTGTTTTTTCATAAAATTCCTAGTGCTTTTGTGGCATTGCATACTGTAAACTAGACTCAAATTGTAGTTCTAAATGCGGCCTTTCTGATAGTGAGAGAGCACTGAGTTATTAACTACTACAAACTCACGAAATTTACGAAAAAGTGACTGAAACCCTTAATTGGATAAGTACATTATTGCCTGTTGGGGGTTAAAGGTGAGAATGTGAAGTTCAATTGTGTATTTAGCAGCATAGTAACGCACAGCGCTGGCCACTGTTCTTGTATATATTATTGTAAATATCATCTGTATATAATTCTCTCTTGTACATAATTCTCTTCTCTTTCTCTCAGTTAGAATACGACGACTATTTAAATTTAAGCTTTTTTTTTCTTCTTCTACTTCTTTCTTTTTTTACTCTCTTTTTTTTTCTTTCTCTTTCTACTTATTTCTCTTCTAGTTCTGACTTTATTTCTTTTATTTATTTATTTTTTTTTATTTTCTTTTTTTTAATATTTTTTATTTTTTAAATTCTTCCTAATGGAAAGAAGCTGTAACCATGGGTGACGACTTCACATGTGTTGAAAGCTCTTCGGACAATGAGTCCACCACATCATCGAAGCAACATCTTAATAAAAACAAAAGACCAAGCACTACTGGTAACTCGCCAAAAAAAAATAAAAAACAATTAGCCGCCTCAAAAGTTGTTACTAGAGCTAATGCCAAGAAACAAGCTCTAGCTGCCAGCTAGCTGATATCCCAGCACCCATTCCTTCCACCAGTCAGGTTCAAGCAAATTCTGAATTCGTAGCCCCGCCTGGAGTCCTCACATACAACCCCTTCAATGTTCTGACAGTAGATGACCACATGGAGACCACCCCTGCACAGCCTAAACGCCAAAACAAGCCCCCACCAATATACGTTAAACGAGTAACAAAGTACGCAGACCTGTGTTCAGCTCTAACACTACTAATCGGAAAAGGAAACTTTGTTTGTAAAGCCCGGGTATCCGACTTAGTTATCAACACCACAACACCAGAGCACTACAGAACTATCATCCGTTATCTAAAGCAACAAAATGCCCAATACCACACATACCAGTTAGAAGAGGACAAGGCTTATAGGGTGGTGATACGCCACCTTCACCAAACGACTCCAGCAGACCTCATCAAAGCTGAGCTCTCCGAAATAGGCCATGAAGTAAGAAACATTGCTCCAGTCATCCACCCAGTCACAAAACAAACGCTCCCATTATTTTTTGTTGACCTCGAACCAAGGCCTAATAATAAAGATATCTTCGAAGTTGTGGTCTTATGCTACACACGCATCAAAGTAGAGGAACCGCACAAACAACGCAGCATTGTGCAATGCAAACGGTGCCAGGAATATGGCCACACACGCAGCTATTGCCAATACCTCCCTAAATGCGTCAAGTGTGCTGGAGACCATCTATCAGAAAGCTGCACAAAGCCAAGCAACACACCAGCATGCTGCGCCCTCTGCGGCGAAGACCATACTGCAACTTTTAAAGGTTTCGACATCCATAAACAGTTACAGAAGGCACGACGGTCCAGAAATCCAGGGTACCTTCATCATTCAGCACCACGAAACAGTCATCCTCGCCAGAGTCAACCGCTACCACCATCCCAGC